>QUOH01000010.1:4970002-4998314 GCA_010416925.1 Polistes metricus
GATCGAAAAGGGTCGAGAAGGTTCGAAAAGAAGTAAGAACGTAGATGAGAAAAGATGTATAAATTCGCGGCGGAAAAGACCGACGTGGCAATTGAGATTGTAAAGTTGTTCTGAAAGCAGTCATCGTTTAATAGCCAAGCAACGAGCACGTCTTATATATATATATATATATATATATATTATTTAATTTATTTAAAATATATTGCATTTCCCCGTTAAGAAAGGTTTCTCTTCTATATCAACCTATTGACAACATCGCGGAATTCTTACCTTTTTATTCGTTAGATATCTTTTCGGAAGACTGACTGGGGAGGGGAATCCTACATATATATATTATGGTGTTTACTAACAAACTCTCTAAGAATATAAAATTCTATGAAAGAAAATTGAATGCGTAGATTATTATGTGTGAAAGAAAATATTAAATAATTTTCAAGATATTTGTTAATCGCATCCTATGCCCATTATTTATTTATTTATACACCGACTTCAAAACGTTTGACATGAATTTATTTCAATAAACAATTGCAAAGAATTACAAGAAGACATTACAGTTGAACACTAAGGATTTGTACGAGCTTGGGTACATCAGTAGTATACTTTTAAGTTATTCTTTTGCTAAAATATTTCGGTGAACTGACTAGCCAATTTGGAGAAAAATGATTTTAAAATTTTCTTTTTTTTATATATGCTTATGTTCTTGTAAATTGAATTGTTGTTCAATTAGCGCGATTTTTTATTTTTTGGTTGTAAAAAGTATGTTTTTATTTTAATTTCTTTTTATCGTACATTACAAAAGTGAAAAACATCTTACAAAAAATATTAAACTGATAAAATATAGTTTTATGATTGGTTATAACAAGTATAAATCTCATCATAATATTTATCTATAGATATATATCTAGTTTTTTGTTATTATATGGAGGGAGCTTAGTGCCATTTCGGCATTTTAAAATAATTATTATAACATCAATGAAAAAGTACAAAAAACCAATAAAACGTAACATTGATCAATTGGCGCGTTAGCGTAGGATGTACTATTCTCGCGTGTCGATCGGATAAGTTAGTGTTCGATTCTTATTAGGGAAGTAACCTTTTTTATAAATATCTTTTATCTGTAAGATTGAAAAATTTTTTATACATTTATTAATATTTATTAAAATTTTTTATTGAAATAATTAAAATTTTTATTGAATTAATTTAATTTTATTGCATAAAATTTTAATGATTAGAGTATATATTATATATATAATTGTTATTTATTACTATTAAGGTTGTATATATTTTTATTATGTTTACCGGTTAAAAATAAAATGATAACTGTAATTTAGTAAACAATGTTTCCAATATTTTTATGATATTCTTATTCTCTTTCTTGTATATAATTAAAATTACAAAATGTAGAAAAATTTTTAAACTTGTAAGATAGAACTAACTTAAAAAAAGAAAACCCCAAGAAGAATCGAACACTAACCTACCAGACCGACAGACGAGAACGTAACGTCCTACGATATCGCACCAATTGATAAAAAATTGAATTTGCAAGAATATAAGCACACCTATAAAAAAAAGAATCAAATTTAAAAATCTTTTTTTTCAGAATTGGCTAGCCGGTTCACCGAAATATTTTACTGAAAGAATACCTTAAATGGATACTAATGATATACTAAAGTTTGTAAAAATCCGTTGGTGTTCAACTGTAATGTCTCCTTGTAAATATTATGTCAAATGCTTTGGAAAAGTCCGCAACAATTCTTTTGTTTCCTACATTGTCAAATAACGCTTTGCATTGAGGGCAATGCCGAGGAATTGCTAACATTGGCCGATTTTTCACTATTCCACAAACATATACATATATCTACTACTCGTTTTATGTCGTCCTTTCACATTAGGTGTCTTATGTTTGAAAATTTCTGTTACTTTTTACACAGGATATTCTTGTGAACGTTCGTTATATCCTGTACGTCATAAAATATAAATATTCCACTCTGATAGAAACAGAGAGTGTGTCTTGATTTGGGTGTGGGTTTCTTAGATCACTTTGTTTGTGTGACATAGGGGGATGTTAAAGTACGGATCACTTCCGTTTCATTCTTCTGTTATCGAACTTATTTCCTTCTCTATGTAGGAAATTTACCTTTCCCTAACTACATTATGTTAAATTCATTACATTATCGTAATATATACAGGGTGTCGTAGTTTACTCTCACTAAACATTACCAATATATTTTACAAGCAAAAATAAGACAAAATATCATATAAACATAAGCTTTTCAATGTTTTATTAAAACGTTGTAAATAAAAACATAAAATGATAATTATCTGGTGTTGTTTGTTACTATCACGCGGATTGAAGTCATAAAATTCCATTTCAAACTGCTACCCGTTATCATGAATGTAGAACAAAAATCTATGAAAAATGAACCTATTATATTACTAATTTCATATTCATTTTTTTTTATTTCAGTAAATACATCGCAAATATTTTGTCTCAACTTTTGACGAAACACTAGTTCTTAATCATTTCGTATTTTTGATTATAACTTTTTAATAAAATATTTAAAAGTCTATGTTTATATAACATTTTTGTCTTATTTTTGTTTGTAAAATATGTGTGTAATATTTGGCGAGAGAAAATTAAGATATCCTGTCTATGATATAATAAAAAAAAATTATAAGTAATATAATTATAAAATAATGAAGAAAAATAATATAATATTTTATATAACCAAAAATATAGTATATATCTTTAAAATATTGAAAAGTATTGAATGAAGTAAATAATTTAGTAATCAAGTAACATTAATATATAACAGGACGAGGTCCTAATAAAAAGAAGAAGATAAAGTAACCTTAACTTGAAATGAACAATAATTGTAAAATAATGGAAGATAGTGTTACGTCCTGTGACGTAATAAAAAGTGTGGTCTATTTTTGGTCAAGCTGTGAAGTCTTTACCAGGGAATAACCTAAAGAATTGCGATTAGATTGGTGAGTGATGAAATTTGAATGTAAGAAACTGGAGTGGGAGAAAGTAGGTAAAATATGAATTTGATTGGAGTTCTATTGCGGTGAAAGTAGATAATTAAATATTAAAGTAAGATGCTTACCTTTTACTGCTGATGGTGGGATAGGCCTCTGGCTCTGGTTCAATCAACGCTATTAGAATAATTCTAGTCGCGGATAATAAATATATTTTACTGACTCTCAGATTCGTTTATCTTTAATATTTATTCTTTTACGCTACTGATCAATCTTACAGAATGTTTCCTTGATTTTACAGAATGCAGAATACGGACTTATTAATAAAAACACCATACAGACTTATAAACAGACTTACTAACTAACAAGGAGACCGTCAGATTGACACCTGTCAGATTTTTTTTTAAACTTTGCACACTTGTAGTAGTCCATGAGAATATTCATTGTATTTAAAAAAAAAAAGATATTTCAAGCGTTTTCGAAAAAAAAGGGAATAGAAATTAGGCAAAAATGATTTCGCGCGTTTCTCCGATGTAGTCGGATCGATTCATCGACGGGAAAAATATTTTTTTTCGGTCTTTTTTTTTTGTTTTTTTTTTTTATTATAAAGTATGTTTAATTAATTTTATTTTTTTTTCTAGAGTACGTTATATCAATTTTTTAGGGAATATAATAATAAAGAGGTGCATTTGTATTAAAAATCGTGTGAAGTTTGTTCTTTTTGCCAACGTTATTATTTTATTAAGAAATCAACATTATTACGCAAGTTATATAATTAAAAATTAAAAATAGAATTATAAGCAATAAATAACAAACATTAGTTTTTTACGTACTTGGAATGATACATTTGTCAAGATAATATTCGCTGTACAGACACACTAAAAATAAATTTAATACGGTTTCGTCGGTATTGATTATAAGTAAAAAAAATACAAGTACAGAGAGTTATTAATAATTAAAAATGTATTCTGTTATTTTGTTACAATAAAATCAGCATAGTGTTTGATCATATTACACTGGCTGGCTCTTTGATCGTCTTTTCATAATTTAAAAAATTCATTCGCTGCGATAGATCTTTTTTTAAGATTATTTATCGATATCTAATAATGCATTCGGCTACTTCTGTGCGTTTTCGAGCCCAAGATTTTTATAGCTTTATTATTTTTCGTGTTTTCGTATAACATGCTTTATAATAACGAAAACAAAAAATAAAAAAGATCAGAAAAAAAATATTTTCTCTGTCGAGGAATCGATCAGGCGACATCAAAGACACGAGACCATTCTTGCGAAATTTCTGCTTCCGTCTTTTCGAAAACGATTAAATATCTAGTTTTTTAAAAAGTACAACGAATATTATCATGGACTACTACAAGTGTGCTGCAAAGTTTGAAAAAAAATCGGATAGAAGTCAATCTGGCGGACCCCTTGTTAGTTCTTTATTAGGTGGTCACATTGACGCCTACAAGCCTCTTTGGTTTAGAGAATTAACAAAGAGTATACCTTTTGAGAGTGAAATCCAGACTAGTCCACTCAAATGGGTCCAATTTCTGAATTACAGGTCCAGTCCTGATTCTTTGATCTAAGGGTAAGTTTACGACGCTGAATCGAATGGTGCTAATTTTATCCGATATTTCTCTCTTTCTATTTTTTCATTCTCGGTAGCGAGCATTTTACGTTTTTGCCATCGAGTGTCGAGCATTCTGTATATCTATATATTTTGGATTATAAGCGCGGCGTTTTTAAATCGAATCTTGATGCTTATGGCACGCCGTTTTTTTATTTATTGTCAAAAGTAGTGAACCTTCAATAAAAGAAAAATAATAATTCATTTTAACAGAAACTATTATTATTTAGTCGAGAATAAAAATAATGAATTAATTTTGTGCCTCGCCATAAAATTCATTAGAATAATTAATTGATATTAATTTTGGGTCACAAAAATTTATTTGTATATTTTTGTAGAATATAATGAAGGCAAGGTTAGTCGCGAGCGATGTAAATAGTAATAAATGTTTCTATTTCTGAAATTGTAAAGAAATTAAATAGGTTTATTTTTCCAAGTGTACTAGGTTATTTCTTATTAAATTGAAAATTATGCTTCACTTAAGGATGATTCGAACATTTAACGAAAATAAGATGAGACGGAGTTTTTATGAAACACGAAATCTAATTATTTATCTACATCGCTTCTAAAGGGTATTCGATTTCTACATCGTCTTCCTGCTTATTCTCGTAAAATTCCTCGTAATCAGAAACCTCGAGGTCCAATTCTTCGACTATATCGAGAAATTCATTTCTAGCGATATCCTCGTCATCCTCGTGTCTTTTTTCTGCTGGAATCTCTGCTAAATCCTTGTCTGTGCTGATTGAAAAGTTGGAGCACGATTGTCCTCCACAGTATTTGCACATTTGAGTACAAAGCAGCCCAGTTTTTCGGCAGCTGCATCGAAAAGTCTTGCACTCTCCCGTGCACACACACTGTACCTAAACATAGACATGTAGGAAACATGTAAGGAAAAAGATTAAGAATTTTCGTGCGCAGAGAATGTATATGATTTTTTGTACAGTTCGTTCCAAATTCGCGAAAATTAGTCGAACGGTATAGACTTTAAATATTCGTGAATTTTTCAAAAAAATTATTGCAATATATTATTTTTGCAAAATTCCAAATATCGTACTAATTTTTTTTTTTTCTTCTTCGAATCAAGTATAAAAAAGGTAACGTTGGTGTTCAATTTACAAGAGAAACGCTATATGGTTCATATTTTACAAAATTATAGGATTTTTAATTTTCAAGAATTAACTCATTCGACTTGTTTCACCATTGAATTATTTAGTTTATTCAAATTTATTTTAGAACCTACCATTTTAAACAAATTATCAGGCGCTGAACTCAGTATTCATGACAAGAACCATCATTGTGGTAGTTCGCTTCCAGCCCCAATCCCGTGCATTCAAGTTGTTTCCCAACCACGATTGCACTTGATAAAATGTGCGTCTCACGTCTTCTCGCAGGACGAGTTGCGTTGGAGGTAAAGCCGCCAATCGAATATCCACGTTGGTGTGCATGGCCAGCGATATAAATTTTTCGTACCGAGCATCACTGAGCAACTGATTTGGATTTTTGAAGCTGTATAAATGTGCAATTATTTGTTCTGCACATTCACACAGACTCTCCATTGTACTCGCAGCGTTGTAGAACATTTTTACAGCAGTCTGCAGATGGTTATTCTTTTGCAGAATGGAGATGACGCTCTTCTTTCCTTTTCCGTACATGGCACTCGTGTCACATCCAGCGAATGCGTGGGCAAACAAAATATACGGCTTTAGATGTGCGTGGTCTTCCGTACAATACAAAGTATTTTTTTTACCACCTAGCGATATCTTGTAAAAATACAGAGGACTGCAATCTGATAAGCCGATCAACAAAACCAGCAGGTCGGTGTCAGTACCGACAACTGCCACTTCGCGACCCGTATTTTGTTTCAGCTCTATCGCTGTCTTCGCTATAAGCGCGTCGGCATCTTCTTTTGCAAGTTTCACGTTGAGACCGTGCATACATAAATATTCCGACAGCATCTGCACCAGTTTCATTTTGTTCTTAACATTGGAGAGAAACCTTTTTTGACTTAAAGTCACTATTGTACTCTCTTTTAACTCGACATCCGGTGCCATGTTCCGTTGTCGTCGGCGGTATCTTTCGTACGATTTTATTCCTACATATTCCTCGGTGTATCCATCAAAGACGACCGAAGGATTTTCTCCGTATTTTTGAATAATATTCGAGTAGTATTATTCGCAAATTCTTTTAAAGGATGCTCCATGCGGCCAGCAGATGTTTTGCAGGAGGAATCCGCCATCAATGACAGAGGTCATATTGCGGATGGAAGTTTGGTTTTGTAAAATGTATGGCTTTAATACTTTGCACACTCAAAGTATTGCACCCATAGGTGTGCTGTAGGTCCTCGATTTTTTAAAATTGCCAATTGTGTAGTCAAATTCGCAGTAATCGAAGTAATCGAAGTAATCGAAGGATCCGATTGACAATCGCCGATAGTCGGAGGTTCTGTACACCAACTTTGGAGAAAAGCCTTAACGTCTTCGTCGTATTGTTGACGTATTTCACCTTCGATTTCACGGCAGATCATTACTCCCAGATTGATAAATGTCAAGGATATGAGCACGCATCGCACGAGCATAAGCATGCCCCGTCAACATCTTTTTCACTGATGCTGGAGCGTATGTTACTGCCCAGATGTCTTCAAGTCCGCTGCCATTCATAATGTGACCGATTGAGCCCAAGTAGGACATGAGCAAGCGAACCACAACGTTTTTCAGTATATCCTGTGATGCAGCAACAATCGCACAAGCTTTATAGTACAATGGTTGGTCGAATGTTTCGAAACACATTTTCTGATTAATTCGACGAGTCTCAACTAGAGCGGTGCGTAAAGCTGTGTTGATAGTGCTCATATTGGAATAAGGCTGATTGATAAGAGACAGACAAACAACTTTGGAAACATCATTAGTGTTATCCGTCGTTAAAACCTCCATAAAACCTCTCCAACTCGGTACATTTTCTATGTTGCAGTGCTTTGCCCATAGATATGTCGAGTATGCGGCTGGCAACACAGGCGAATCTATGGAAAAGAGTTTCCTTGTATCAGCGTACTCGATATTTTCCGATCCGTTCCAATGGCCTGTCCATGGTATGATTCGCACTATGGTCTGTGACGCTATCGTTGCAGCTGATATTTTTGAGGCACTTTTTAATATTTTCGTCCGACCTTCATAGCTTAGTTTCTCCTCCGGCGTGTAGATAGCTATTCTACCTAAGCTGTGATACGTATTGTAGCCGGATGGCTTTGGATAAAGTTCAAACGTTGTGATCGGTATTATCAAAGCATCTAGAAGCATCTCAGGATTCCAAGTTAAGGCGAATCAAATATAAAAGAATTCATCACGACAAAGCTTCTGCCGACGCGAAGTGTGAGATCGAGGGAACCAAGAGGCCGGCCGAGGAGAGAAATGACGAGGCCAAAAAGCAAAAGAAGGAAGAGAATGGTGATAGTGACATAGAAGAAGAAGAAATTGAGGAGGAAGTAGGAGAAGAGGAAAAGGTAGATGGTGATGGAGAAGAAGACGACAAAGAAGATGACATTCCAGAAGGAGAGGAAGATTTGGAAGAAGGAGATGAAGCGGAAGGTGAAGGTGAAGAAGTGGAGGATTAGGAAGAAGACTCATAATGAAAAGAGTGAAAGAATAATGCAAGTAAAAAGGGAGGAAGGCACGTGGCATCATCGTCGATATTCGGCAATATTTTCAGCAAACACTTATTCTCATATTGAGTGGTTGGTGACAATGTTGACATCGATCGTGCCCAATAAATGTTACTGGATCATCCTCCTTAACTACAAAATAAAAATTACCATCTCACCGGAGTTGTGTGGGACTGACGCATTATATTAATGCACTCGCATTTTGTACTGTCTTGGCTCTTCGCAATTCTGATATCTTTTAGCCATCACCAAATACTATTAGGTCGTTCGCACGAAAATTGTACATTTGTCCTATGATTAATAAATCCAACATATATATATATATGTGGGAAGGGAAATTAGACAAAGGGGCTATGAAACAAAATACGATATGGTTGGTAGGACCGTTGGGGGGTAGCGACGTGCAGCGGTACGTTGCTATGCAAGTAAGCGACAGTCATCGTTTAGCCTTTAAGCAGCGAACATCTATTATTGTATTGTATTGTATCAGATTAAATTGCATTTACATTAAAACAATCTATTCATCTTTATATTGGAATCCTACATATATATAGAATTAGATTTTTTATTTAATTGTTTTTTAAATTAATATTATTATTAAAATTATAAAATCATTTATTGATAATTTTGTTATCAATTGAATATATAGTGGTTACAAATCTAATAAATATTTATTATGATATATATATTTTTGATTATTTTTGATTATTTTTTATTATTTTTTATTATTTTTTATAGGTATATTTGTAATTGAGGGAGTTCTTGGAATTACTTTAATGATTATATTAATTCATTTTTATAGGAATGATTTTATTGAAATTTAAATATTGACTTTATGATAAAATTTTTAATAATAATAATTTTTAGAATAGGTTAATTTTTATTTAGTAATAAATTTAATAAATTAATACTTTTTTTTTTTATTATTTATAATAATATTTTTAAATATTTATTCAACAAATTTATTAATTGGTAGAATAAGTTTATTATATATAGATTTATATTCTTATTATTTCATTTTAATGAATTCATGAATTGCTAGATGTTTAATAATAGTAAATTTAGGTAACTTTATAAATGTTTGATTTTTTTAATAAAGAAAATTTAATTTTTGTTTTTTAATATTTAATATAATAATATTTTATTTAATATTTGAAATAAGATTATTACCAATATTTTTATATTTACGTTTGGTGGTTACACATTGGAACGATTTGAAGCTATAATATATATACAATAATAATTTCTTCTATACTTTTTTTTAATGGTTAATAATTAAATTTTATATAAATTGTAAAAGAGAGAGATTATAATAATTTTTATAATATTTAAAATAATTGAATTAAATTAAAATACCAATTCTTTTATTTCATATTTGATTGCCAAAGGCTCATGTTGAAGCTCACTGTAAACAGAAAAATTTCACCGAATTTTGTTGAATCAATAAGGTGAAAAACAAAAAAAATAGAATTGACATGTAATTCATTATTTTAAAAGTAAAGAATATAAATTACTCAACAGTATTTACATTCATTACGGCATAAAAACTATTTTTTAAGATCATAAATATTCCTAGAAAAATTGCATTAGTATGTTCTTTTCGTTAGGAAGTAGTTTAATAAGTGTTCATCAATAATTAAAAATGAAAATTATAGAACGAAATGTAATTTAATCAGCTATAAAAAAAAAGCTGTTGACTTTTTAAGTTCGATAAAAAATTATCTTTGTAGAGAATTTAATTTCCTACAAAACCATACCAAGGGTTTTTTTATATTTGGTATATTGAATTGTCTATAACCAAAAAATAAGTGAAAAAAAACTTTTTTTGGCGAAAATTCTTATTTTAGCGAGCGCTAACTGAAAAATGAAGATAGAGGGCTCAAATTTTGACACAATTTTTTTTTCGTCACTCTCAACGAAATTTTGATATGGGACCGAAAAAAAAAAAATAGTCGATTTATTTGGCACAGTCTAATATATATATATATATATATATATATATGAAATAAATGATAATATGAATTAATCATAAATTTAAGTCGAAATTAAATTAGAAATAATTCTTTCATATTAAAGATATATTTAAAAATTAAAAATAATTTTTTATTGAAATATAAATGGAATAAATAAACTAATATCAATAGATTAATATATAAAATTTATTTAATTCAATTAATTGATTGTTTATTTCATTCATAACTTAATCCAATTATTAGACATAAATAAATAATTAATATTGATAAAGTTTAAAAATAAAAAGTATTTATTTTTAAAATAGTTTGAGTAAATGGAAGTAAAAGAATAATTTCAATATCGAAAATTAAAAAATTTAATGCAACTAAAAAAAAATTAAACAGAAAAAGGTAATCGAGAAGAAGTTAAAGGGTTAAAACCACGTTTATATGTTGATAGTTTTTCTAGGTCTTTATTAATTTTTATAGAAAAAAAATATTAAATAATATTAAAATTAAAGTTAAAAATAATGAAATAATATATAATGAAATAGTGATAACAATTTATATTTTAAAAATAATTTTTTTATTATAAAATTAAAATGATTTATGCATAAATAAAATTTAATACTTATATTATTAAATTAATAATTTTCTTAATGAGAAGTTAAATGTAATTTTTATACTATATAAGTAATTTAATAAATTAATAAATTTTAAAAAAATCTATAATAAATTAGGTATAACAAATAATCAAACAATATAAACAAAATGTTAATATCAGATTGTTGATAGAAAACAACAAAATAAAAAAAAAGAAAAAAAAAAAAATTTAAGACGTATAACGGAGAACAATCGCTATTGAAAGTGCGCAAATAGAGTAAAAACATCTTTTTGTGCGGTCCTTTTTTATACAATTTTATTTTTGTGCGATTTTTTTTGTGCGATTTTATTTTTGTGCGATTTATTTTTATGCGGTATCTAAATCTCAGTAGCGTTGCTACCAGTTTTATGTTCTCTTTCAATGTACATATACATGTGTGGACGAACTCTGATTACATGGTCTCCTTGACGACGATGTATCCGGACTTCGCGACGCTGTTCATCTGATTTAAACAACCTCCTAACAATTATTTAATTTGATTGAAAGCATTTTCACATCTATATTTCGCAAATAATTGATGTATTTTCTAAGTGCGACTTTTTTTATGCGGTCCCTATCCACCGCACAAAAAGAGGTTTTACTGTATATCGTACAAAGTTGTTTATAATATGTAAGTATTTATAAAATTACCGTATATTTTTTGTACGATTTCTTTTACGCGGTCCCTATCCACCGCACAAAAAGAGGTTTTACTGTATTTCTAAAATAGTCCAGACAACGCGGGCCTTTTCCTCCATGTCTCAGAAAAGAGGGTAAGAACTTGATATAAGGGTAAATAGACGACGCTGAATCGAATGGTGCTAATTTTTTTGCAGTAAAAAGTGCCGTTTTTGAGAAAAAGGGTAAAAAAGGATAAAAATTGGTAAAAAATGGCTTTATCTTAGAATCTAGGCATTTGATCGAAAAAAGTTTCAAACAAAAGTTGTAGAGAATTAAAATATACATAAAAAATGTTTTATGAGTTATCTTCGTATTTTCAAAAATAAGCGAATAGAATTGGATTAAGGATGGGAAAATAATTGTAAGAGTGGGGAAGCAAGTCCCGCCTCTCAGTCGGCTTTTACACGCGAGCGGGCTAGTGTGCGTGCGAGCGTCCGTGTGCACTAATACACAAACGAAGGATCTTCGGCAATCTTCGGGACTCTCGGTCTTGAATGAAAGTGCGAGTGAGAGAACAAACCAATATTTCTCTCTTTTTATTTATCATGCGATAACGAGTATTATTGTCCTTGGCCATCGATTGTTGAGCGTTCTGATATTTCTCTTTTTATATTTTTTCTTTCAGGAGCAAGAATTTTACGTCTTGGCCATCGAGCGTCGAGCGTTTTGTATACGAGTGCGAGTGAGAAAGAAAACCGATATTTCTCTCTTTCTATTTTTTCATTTGGTAGCCAGAATTTTACGTCTTGGCCATCGTGCGTCGAGCGTTTTGTATATCTATATATATCGGCGTATAAGCGCGGCATTTTTAAATCGAATCTTGATGCTTATGGCACGCCGTTTCTTTATTTATTGTCAAAAATAATGAACCTTGAGTAAAAAAAAAATAATTCATTTTAACAGAAACTATTATTATTTAGTTGAGAGTAAAAATAATGAATTAATTTTGTGTCTCGCCATAAAATTAATTAGAATAATTAATTGATATAAATTCTTTGCCTCACAAAAATTTATTTGTATATCAAATTGAATACGTATTCTCTTTAAGACGAAATTTAAAATTTAAATATTTTTCCTATTAAATTATGTATTTTATAAAATTTTAAATTACTGACTTTTTGTCTCGTAAAAATTTACTAGTGTATCAAATTAAATACATTTTTGAAAAGAAGAATTTTATATCCACACATAAAATTAATTCAAGATATATATGAAAGGATATTCTAAAAACGTGGAACTTATTTTTTGTCTATACATAATTTTAATTCATTTTTATTATGTTATAAGAAAACAGTAATGCATTCTGATTCATCTTCGAAGTCTGAAGAATTGTACGAAATAAATTGAGATATTATCAATTGGTGCGTTAGCGTAAGTAGTAACGTCTTCGCTTCTCGCGCTGGGTATTTAACGTTCGATTCTTCGTGAGGGAATTATTTTTTTTATAAGTTTTTCTATCCTTAGGTTATATAAATTATTTTTACATTTCCTAATTACTATTATATATAGAAAAAAAATTAAAATTATTACAAAAAATTAAAAGCAATAAATTTTTTTACATCCTGCACGAATAAAGGAAGTTTATTACTTAAATTACAATTCATCCTGTAAATATCATCCTAAAAAATGTATCGTTTCGGCACGTTAAAAATTAATTTTTGTTATTTATTGGATATTATTTTATTTATAATTGGTAATTTTATTACTCGCGTAATAATGTTGATTTTTTAATAAAAATTATATCGTTAGTGCAAAATTTGAAAAAAATCTGAGGTGAGACTCACTGATCGTCTCCTTGTTAAGGATAGAAAAATTTAAAAAAAAAATAATTCTCCCACGAAGAATCGAACGATAATACCCAGCGCGAGAAGCGAAGACGTTACTACTTAGGCTAACGCACCACTCGATAATTGCTCAATTTTTTTCGTACAATTCTTCAGACTTCGAAGATAAATCAGAATGCATTACTGTTTTCTTATAACATAATAAAAATGAATTAAAATTATGTATAGACAAAAAATAAGTTCCACGTTTTTAGAATATCCTTTCATATATATCTTGAATTAATTTTATGTGTGGATATAAAATTCTTCTTATTCAAATATGTATTTAATTTGATACACTAATAAATTTTTACGAGACAAAAAGTGAGTAATTTAAAATTTTATAAAATACATAATTTAATAGGAAAAATATTTAAATTTTAAATTTCGTCTTAAAGAGAATACGTATTCAATTTGATATACAAATAAATTTTTGTGAAGCAAAGAATTTATATCAATTAATTATTCTAATTAATTTTGTTACGAGACACAAAATTAATTCATTATTTTTACTCTCAACTAAATAATAATAGTTTCTGTTAAAATGAATTATTTTTTTTTTACTCAAGGTTCATTATTTTTGACAATAAATAAAGAAACGGCGTGCCATAAGCATCAAGATTCGATTAAAAAATGCCGCGCTTATACGCCGATATATATAGATATACAAAACGCTCGACGCACGATGGCCAAGACGTAAAATTCTGGCTACCAAATGAAAAAATAGAAAGAGAGAAATATCGGTTTCCTTTCTCACTCGCACTCGTATACAAAACGCTCGACGCTCGATGGCCAAGACGTAAAATTCTTGCTACTGAAAGAAAAAATATAAAAAGAGAAATATCAGAACGCTCAACAATCGATGGCCAAGGACAATAATACTCGTTATCGCATGATAAATAAAAAGAGAGAAATATTGGTTTTTTCTCTCACTCGCACTTTCATTCAAGACCGAGAGTCCCGAAGATTGCCGAAGATCCTTCGTTGTGTATTAGTGCACACGGACGCTCGAACGCACACTAGCCCGCTCGCGTGTAAAAGCCGACTGAGAGGCGGGACTTGCTTCCCCACTCTTACAATTATTTTCCCATCTTCAATCCAATTCTATTCGCTTATTTTTGAAAATACGAAGATAACTCATAGAACATTTTTTATGTATATTTTAATTTTCTACAACTTTTGTTTGAAACTTTTTTCGATTAAATGCCTAGATTCTAAGATAAAGCCATTTTTTACCAATTTTTATCCTTTTTTACCCTTTTTCTCAAAAACGGCACTTCTTACCGCAAAAAAATTAGCACCATTCGATTCAGCGTCGTCTATTTACCCTTATATCAAGTTCTTACCCTCTTTCCTGAGACATGGAGGAAAAGGCCCGCGTTGACTGGACTAAAATAACAAAAGACTATTTTCTTGAAAGTAAAGCTACAGGAAATGTTCTTTCTTTTGACGTGTTGAATAGTATGTAATTATAAGTATGAAAAAGTATGTGTGCGTACTTATCGCGTACGTAATCGAAGAAAGAGCGCCATACACATCGATTGTTACCTGCGATGGAGCGGAGTAGAGATGTCAAAGAAAAGGAAGTTTAAAGAAAAAGACGCCGAAAAGAAATGACGATAAATGATAAACGATAGAGGAATAAGAAAGTAGTTTAAGCAGAAAATCGGTTAGTATTTTATCACAATGTTAACGTATTGCATACAACTAGTTTTTCAGGTTTCTTAGACTCAATCGATGATATAAGAAATTAAAAATAAATTTTCTTGTTACACTCCATGATAACGAATTCTCGTATATTCCCCTAACAAATCAGTAGCGAAAAAAAATTAATCGGCGATTAATGATTAACATAAAAATCAATCGGTTATTATAGCCATTACATCGGTAGCTCTTTATCATACCTTATGAAGTTGCAAAGTATTTTGTTATTTCAAAAGTCGTGTTTTAATTTGTAAGGAAAATATCTTTTAAAAATCGATTATATTTACAGTCTTTTTATAATAATTTATAACATGAATTATTAGAATATAAAATAATTGCAAAATGACGTGCATAGAAAAAACGAAAATTAAATTTAAAGTACATTTTTGATTGACAATTTATTGGATGCACTAAATAATAATACTATAGACGAAAACAAACTTACTAGTGATAATTTCGACATCTTTTAATTGATTTTGAATTATTATTAAACATAAAATAGCACCCAAAAATATGTGGTTCATGAAAGAACAGAGCTGCGCCCATATGTTAAAAATAAAAATAAGATTCTTACCTTTTCCTGTAGTAGCTCGTAGATTTGGGCCTCTGGCACACCTTCGATCAACACTAATAGAACAGTACTAGTCGCGGGTAAAAATATCTAATTTTACTAAAATATATTCCCTCAAATTCGATTATCTTCAAATTTATTCTTTCACGTTAACGATCACTTAAAAAAAAAAAAAAAAAAATTCACCGACTTTACAACAAAGCAGATATATATTTAATAACGAAACAGAGAAACGCAAGACCCAACAAGAGAAACGAAAATGACTCGCTTAACTCCCTGATGCTCTTTATAAGCATATTCCTGTCCCCACTTCTTTGACTAGTCAAAGAGAAAAGGTTGCTAGGAGACTAAATATGTCTCTTTTTAGGCCAGTCAACGCGGGCCTTACTTCCAGATTCTTAGGCAAACGCGTGCATCTTTGTCCAAAGGGTAAGTTGACGACGCTGAATCGAATGGTGCTAATTTTATTTAAATTTGATCCCGAGGTTTTGAGAAAAAGGGTAAAAAAGCGTATAAAATGGCCTTATCTTAGAATCTAGGCATTTAATCGAAAAAAGTTTCAAACAAAAGTTGTAGAGAATTGAAAAATACTAAAAAATGTTCTATGAGTTATCTTCGTATTTTCAAAAATAAGCGAATAAAATTGGATCGAAGATGGGAACAAAATTTTAAGAGTGGGAGAAAGCAAGCTTATCCCTCCGTCGCGTTTTACACGCGAGCGAGCTAGTATGCGTGCGAGCGTCCGTGTGCACTAATACACAAACGAAGGATCTTCGGCAATCTTCGGGACTCTCGGTCTTGAATGAAAGTGCGAGTGAGAGAACAAACCAATATTTCTCTCTTTTTATTTATCATGCGATAACGAGTATTTTTGTTTTGGCCATCGATTGTTGAGCGTTCTGCATAAGGTTTTTTCTTTCGGTAGCAAGCATTTTTCGTTTTGGTCGTCGAGTGTCGAGCGTTTTGTTTATCTATATATATCGGCGTATAAGCGCGGCATTTTTAAATCGAATCTTGATGCTTATGGCACGCTGTTTCTTTATTTATTGTCAAAAATAATAAACCTTGAATAAAAAAAAAACAGTAATTCTTTCTAATTTTCTTAATAAAATTTATATTAAATTTTTCTTTCTTTTTTATTTTTTCTTAATAAATTTTCCTTAAAAAAATTTATATCGTAAGCTAAAAATAAATTCGCACTGCCCATAATATAAATGCATTATTTTTTTAATTATATTTTCTGTAAAATTATTATAAAAAACTATTGAAAAAATAGAAAAAAAGTATATTAAGTTTACTTCATAATAACGAAAAAAAGAAATAAGAAAGCAAAGAAAAAGAACGAAGAGAAAAAGAAAGAAAGAAAGGTAAACATACTTGTTAGCGCTGTCAAGATAAAATATAGGTATCGGCGACGTGAAAAACATACACACACTATAGCTACTGTAGCCACTACACTACTACAGCCAAAAGAATACGTTAATACATTTTTTTTTTAGAAAATAAATATTATAATGAAGATAATAACTGTAATCGAAGCAGATGAATGTTGATATTTTAGTTATTATTAACAATTGTTTTAACATCAGAATTAATAAATGTTTTCAAGACCTGTTAAAAATATAGAAAATAAAAATAATTGATACTAAAGAAGTAATAGAAAATAATATAAAAGATAAAAAATCGAAGATAAAAAACAAAGTATCTACTAAAGAAGATATTTGAAAAATTTCAATGCAATTATCGGAAAACATTCCGGCATCTATAAATCCTGATTTAAACTGGATAAATTATTGTAAATTTAAAAAAAAAGATTTGAATTATGTGTTATTTCGTGTTTAAATAATATAAAATGAGAAATAAAAATCATACATTTTTATTTATACATTTATTATAAACAATACGAATTCATTCAATGTGATTGGAAGTATAATATAATAATCTGATAAATAATTTAAAACAAACAAATATAAATAATAACTAATTATTTCTTTAAATAATAATACGAATATTATTTCGTTCAATTTAAAACATAAGAATTATTCAATAAATTTCAATATTTTTGATATATTCTAATATGTGTATATATATATATATAACATGAGTATAGTGAAAAACTATAGAAAACATTCATAAATAAATATATATATGTAAAGAGAATATAATCTCTTTAAACTTGGCGCGCTAAGTATGATTCGCGCGCCTCTATGATGGTATATAAGCAAAGAAAAGTGAGAACGTATATAGGTTATAAATTTCGTTAAATAAAGATACATTAGTAATTGTTATTATCCGTACGGGTGATCAACGAATAGTGTTGTGAAAGAAGGACGAATAACTGACCTTATTATCGTCGTTTCTCTTATTTTACATTTTGGTGATTTTTATCTTTTGTAAATATTAGTAATAAAAGTCTTTTTGGAAGTTAATTGAGGTATGTATTATTATTTATTAGTTATTTGAGGTTAACTGAGATATGTATTATTATTTATTAGTTTTTTAGGTTAACTGAGGTATGTATTATCATTTATTAGTTTTAATACGTTTCATTCCCTCTCTATAGTGATCACAAATTTAGGTTGAAAATGGAAAAATTAGATAACAAGTTGTGCAATTTTTTATGTCCAACCATACGATGATAATTTTTTATTTAAATCTAAGAATACTGATGAATTACAAACGTTCTCTTTATCTTGATATTATAACAGACAATAGTAAGTAGAATAGCAATATTCTATTCAGTTAAAATACTTTACCGAGTAACATATATGTATTATATTGTTTTTTAATTCAATTTATATGCTCTGTTTCTCTTTTATATTTTTTATATTTCATACATTAATTACTTTCTTAATTAGATTTAGCTAAGTATGCAGCTCTACATTTTTTATTCCTATCAAAGACCGTAACACGTCCAAGAAAAAAAGTCCATTACAGCATCGGATCTATGCATATAAATTTCATTTTTCAATGGGTTAACGATATAAAGATTTCTTTTAACTAATGTTTCCTTCATAGAGAGTCTATGTGAATTATTATGGGAATAAAATGCAGCCGCAGTTACAAGGAATAATCAATACCAGAATCTGTTAAAAGGTAAACATTATATAATTCTCTTAAAAAATAATTATTTATGGCATTATTAAACTTATTCTTTCTTCATAGGTTTTTAATTATTTTACTGGAAGAAAAAGTATATAACTTTCAACAACGATGAGAAAAAGCTGACAACACTGCAATCATTATAGATTTTGGAAGATACCGCCTTCTTTTTACGTATAATGGGAGAAAATCAAATCTATTAATATTCTATCAAAGGAAGTGAAGAAGAATGCATCTAGTTATTACAAATTTGAAAAACTAATAGCAAATACAATATATTAAGAAAATATATACTTGTGCGTAATGTTTTTCCAAGAGTCATACCAGGTATTGAAAGAGATATTATTGCTTGTTAACTTGCAAGAGAATATTGTAGACTTGCATCAACTAATGTCTTCTTCATAGAGATTCCTTTAAATTTTTATGCCAATATAATGCAGCTGCAGTTACAAGGAACAAGCAAGACATGTGTCTGTTAAAAGATAAAAATAAAAATTTTTCTTCTGAAAAAAACAAATATTATAATTTTCTTGAAAAATATTTATTTATAGCAATAATAAAATTATTCTTTCTTCATAGGTTTTCAATTATTTTACTGCAAGAGAGAGCATATAACTTTCCACAACGATAAGAAGAAGCTGACAACACTGCAATCATGAAAGATTTTGGAAGACAGTCTTCTTTTTACCACACTGCAAATAAACCATGTGCATTTATTTTCTATCAAAAAAATTGAAGAAGGAATGCATCCTAGTTATTACAAATTTAAAAAATAAATAGGAATTGTATTATATTGGAAGATTCTTTAATTTGCAGAGGTTTCATGTTAATTATTATGCGTATAGAATGCATCTACGGTGACAAAAAATAATTTAAACAAGAATCTATTAATAGGTAAAAATAGAAATATTGTTTAAAAAAAAAAGAGAAACAAATATTATATTAATGTTAAAAATAATTTATTTAAAACATTGTAAAATATATTTTTATTGCATTAACTTTCATTCTTTTTACAGGAAGAGATTGCGCAATCTTTATTTTATTACCGACGAGTGAGGTGAGTATACCCACATCTTGGCGAATGCAGCTCATACCAATGGAGAACGTTGTTAGGCGTATAGGCTGTGAAAAAAAATGATTGCACAAGCATATCAATTGTCTGTGAATTAAATTTTATGTACTCCATCAACTCCGAATTTACTAATGACTTCTGCACCATCGCCTCAGCCTGTGATTACTGGTACAAAAATTTGTATGAATTTAGCAGATAGCAATTATCATCAATTTGATACTTTCCATTATCAAAGTCTGCAAGCTCACTCCGGTGATCTTATTGATTCAATTATACAAAAATCTCAAATTTTAATGTTGAGTGAAACTTGGTTATATGATAATGAGTCTATTAGTATACCAAATTTGAAATGTATAATTCAATATAAATGATCAAATGTTAAAGCTGGAGAATTTGCTATCTGTCACAATGCGAATGAAACAACTAATATTGTGACCATGACTATCGACATGACTGTGAGGCAGTCCGACTTTGTTAGTTCAGTGATATCATCAGTGGGTGAATTTTGTATAGCAGAGTGTAAAACAGAAGATGGTTACAGAATTGTATTTTATTTCTCTTTCATTCCCTCTCTATAGTGATCACAAATTTAGGTTGAAAATGGAAAAATTAGATAACAAGTTGTGCAATTTTTTATGCCCAACCATACGATGATAATTTTTTTATTTAAATCTAAGAATACTGATGAATTACAAATGTTCTCTTTATCTTGATATTATAACAGACAATAGTAAGTAGAATAGCAATATTCTATTCAGTTAAAATACTTTACCGAGTAACATATATGTATTATATTGTTTTTTAATTCAATTTATGGTGCTCTGATACTCGTTTCTATATTTTTTATATTTCATATATAAACTATATTCCCAAACAGTTTTATCTAAGTGTGCGTATCTACATTTTTTGTTCCAATCAAGGACTGTAACACATCCAAGAAAAAGATTCCATTCCAACATCGGATCTATGCATCTAAATTTCATTTTCCAATGGTTAACGATATAAAGAAATCTTTTAACTAATGTCTCCTTCGTAGAGATCGCATGTTAATTATTATGCAAATAGAATCCGACCACAGTTTCAAGGAATAAGCAAGACATGAATCTGTTAAAAGGTAAAAATAATAACCTTGCTTCTGCAAAAAATGAATATTATAATTCTCTTAAAATTTCTCTTCAAAAATATTTATTCAAAGCATTAGAAAACTTATTCTCTCTGCATAGATAATCAACCATTTTACTGGAAGGGAGAACGCATTATTTTCAACAACGATAAGAAGAAGCTGGCGATACAAAAATCATGAAAGATTTGGGAAGACACCGTCTTCTTTTTATTCACTCTGGGAAGAAACCATGTGCATTAATATTCCATCAAAAGAATTGAAAAATTAATGCATTTTAGTTATTTTTAAATTATTTTCTACAATAATTCTTATTAAACTATAATCTCTTGCATCTTTTTGACCAGTATCAGTATACATTTAAATTCTTATTTCAGTTTTGGAGATTTCTAAAACTAATGCAGAGAAGTGTAATGCCTATTACTATCGTTATAAAAATGTATCTAAAAGAACGTACTCATCACAAACAAACATGGAACGTTGTAAGGCATATAGGTTGTGAAAGAAAATGTTTTGTTACGTAAAAGAAGTATAATTTCTTACATGCATACGTAAGTACACACACCTAGATTTTTAAAAGAATTATAATATTCATTTTTTGTAAAAGCAAGATTATTATTTTTACCTTTTAACAGATTCATGTCTCGCTTATTCCTTGTAACTGTGGTTGGATTCTATTTGCATAATAATTAACATGCGATCTCTACGAAGGAGACATTAGTTAAAAGATTTCTTTATATCGTTAACCATTGGAAAATGAAATTTAGATGCATAGATCCGATGTTGGAATAGAATCTTTTACTTGGATGTGTTACAGTCCTTGATTGGAACAAAAAATGTAGAGCCACACACCTAAATAAAACTATTTGGGAATATAGTTTATATATAAAATATAAAAATTATAGAAAGAGAAGCAGAGCACCATAAATTGAATTAAAAGTAATATAATACATATATTTTAGTCGGTAAAGTATTTTAACTACTATTTTATTTTATATTTTTACTATTCTACTTACTATTGGCTGTTATAATATCAGGATAAAGAGAACAATTATAATTCATCAGTATTCTTAGATTTACCTTTTCTAGATTTAGGGAAGTTACATGTCTGGGTAAAGTTACTATTTGCCATGGTAACAACAAGTTTGGTTTAGGCATATCCTGGTCAAGGATAAGAGAAAGACTAATAAAATATGTCAAATATTCTGGCTGATCTATACAGAAATAAAGCTCATCCTATGTATAAATAATATCACAAATATTATTATTCTACTACTTGTTATTCTATAATGATTTGCATTGAATATTTTGGAAAGCAAATCTATAAATATAATATATATATGTAAGCTTTGTATACATGTGCCGGTGTATTGAGTGATTAGCTGTTTGGATGTGGCGCTATACATCGGATAAACAAAAACATTAGAGAGATAGGAAGGGAGAGACAGTTGGTGTTTAAATCTAGCAGGAGTGACAGTTGGTGTTTAAATCTTGCAGGAGTGACAGTCTTTAAATCTGACAAGAGCGTTTTAGAAGTTTAGTAGAAAAATCTTGTAAATTAAATTTAATTAAAAACGTATTAAGATTGGCATCAATTAATAGAGAAACGGGAGCATGAACTTTTAATTGTTGATTCTTTTATTTTAGGTCAGTTGATCACATGTAAATATTGTATAAAATTATTAATTTAATTTATTATGTTTAAATAAATTACTCTTATTTTTAGACGAATCTAATTGTGGTTCTTACTCTCAACAAATTAAGGATTACAAACATATTATATATGTATATATGTATAAACAAATTTTGTGTGTGTGTTGTATTTAACTATGCCAACAATAAAAACAAAATTTCTGGTAGAAAATAGTTAATTCTGTCTCAAAATGTATATGCTTAAGGTAGCAATAGCAAATCTAAAACTACTTTCATATTTTTGAATAATAAATGCAACTGAAACTTGAAATATTTTTTATTATTTTAATATTTTAAAAAATATTCTAAACATTTTTTGTAGATTTTTTTTTATTTCCCTACATTATGAAATTATTATAAAATATCATGTTTTACACACTAAAATAAATACTTCAATATTAGTAGTAATGTTTTGCTTTACTTATTTTAATAATTAATGATCCAATTTTGCGAAGCATTTGAAGAGGTTTAACAATTTCTCAAGATTGTCTTTTTATAATTCACATAATCCACTATTAGTTTCGTAAAATGTCTTGTAGAAATATATTCAAATTGTATTGCTATTAATATGTTATACGCATGTGCAACTAAAAATTCAAGGCGCAAGCGCACTTTGAAAAAAATCTCCCTCTCATGACGTTTCCACATTGTAATAATTATAAGTAATTAAATAATTAGTTAAAAAAATTAGCAATTATGGATTTTAAATAACCATTTTATTAGCAATTTAGCTCACTTATTCATTTTTTTCTGCTGTTGCAAACTACGTTGTTTTACTTAGAATTAAAAAAAAGAAGTTTTCATATTTTTAATTGTCAATAACTAATTACATAATTAATTAAAAAGTTAGCAATTATGGATTTTGAATTAGCAAATAGTTAGCAATTAAATGCTGTTATTCATTTTTTTCAGCTGTTGTGGTTCTACGCCAATTTTTTAATGCTGATTCCAACTGTTAAGAAATAATTACTTACGCTTTTAAGTTTCCGTCTCTCTCCGCTATATCGTAGTGGCAAGAGTGAATCTCGCGCGTGATTAGCGCTATTGTCGCATTGTTAAGGTATATCGTTCTTATGGTACAGTTGATTTTAGTCGAAAAGTTAGGAGTTTAATGTCCGTGTAATTAGATTGGCCACATAATCCATGAACATTCGTTAATGAGCTCTCGAAGGAAGCGGTTGTTTTGTCTACAGAAAGAAGTCTCGAGTTTCTTTGGCTTCTCCGCTGATTGATATATAATACGGTAAGACTTTAAAGATATATTTTATTTATATATATTTTTTTATGGAAAAATTTGTTCGAATTTTAAGTAGATTTTTGTTAATATTTTTTAAATAATATACTAAATTTTGGGGTAATTTGCTATAGTTTACAATTTTCTTTTATTATTACTTTATATAAGCACTTATGTTATCTTAAGGTGGTTTTTTTTATATTTTGAAACAACAATAATTTATTGTTTCGTGACTCTCTCTAATATTATATTTCATTTAATAATTATATTCTTGCAACTTTTTTCTATAGCGTGTAACATTCCTATGTTATGTATGTATATTTATTAGTAGTTTTCGTAGATTAAAAAATAATTTATTTATTTTATTAAAAACTACTTTCTTTCTTTGCCTTTCGTAGGACTCGTTTTTATATATTTAATATTGCTCATACATTAAATATATCAGAAAATTGTATCTGAAATCTGACTAATTATGATTATACAAATTATCAGTTTGCGTCTATGAAAAATGTAGCCTCTTTGTTTCGTATTTGTTTATAGTTATATACTTTATATTTTCCAAGGATTATCAAAGACAGATTATTATAAAATAAATGGTAGATGAATGGTAGATGAATATGTTTTACGCATTTATCAAGGCTATTTTTAAGTATATATGTGAACTATAAAAACTTTTCTTACGAAATTCTAAGGTTACTTTTCTTTTATTCGCGGTTATTGCTTTCTTTTTTTTTTTTTTAGTTTTCTCGTGTAGGAACTCGTGAGCACGTTAACGAATAATAAAGGAGACTTTCTAATGTTTATTGTTTTTATTGTCTGATGCTTTTGATCACTTTGATTTGTTCTTTTTTTTTTATTCGTAACTCATAGAAATTCATCGTAGTTTGTTGAATAATTTAACACTTAATTAAAAAAAATAATATTTTTACCAATAATGTTTAATTTAATGAGAAATGATAATAATATGAAATAATTGTAAATAACCTTGGTAATAATAATGCCGTCATATTAACTTAATAGCAAATGCAGTTGTGATTTAAATCATTATTAATTCTGAATATCAATAAATTAATAATGCCTAAATATTAATAATTCTAATAAATGTTATTTAATAATTCATATTAATACTTTGACGTCCGAGCGTTTCGAAAAAATTTCTTCGCTTGGCGGCGGCAGCGCTATTACGGATTACTTCGCTCACGCCCGACCGTTCTCTTACTGCAGTGGCTCCCAAACTTTTTTGATCCATGGACCCCTTTTTTATAGTCAAAAGTTGTCCACGGACCCCCAAGTGAGAAAGCTACTATAAAGCATAGGACAAAAATTAAAAAAAAATTGTTGAAGAAGTATTTATTGAAATTATAACTTTTGTTTAAAATTAAATAGAAAAAATTAATGACTTTGATGAACGTGATTAAATTTTATCAGTATATTTATGTCTGGTTCGATGTTTGTGAGAAGCAACCGCGAATCCCCACGAGCACTAATTTATAGTCGGTTTCTTTTTTTTGTGATGAGATTCATAACAGCACTGAATCCACGTTCTACCGAATAGGAAGACGGGAAAGCAGTCAACAACTTCTGTTCAGTAACCTATAACGCAGGATAAAAAATTAGGATTTTTTTTATAACCAGAATTTGTGGTATCCTTGAAACATTGGTTTAAGTTTCTCATTTGTGGATATTTTTTTATATTAATAATTAAACCTTGCGCGGACCTCTTTGGAGCTTTGGTACTTTGGAGCGACAAAGTAAATCAATTTAAATTTTTACATTTAGTTTAAGTATTAGGAAAGAAAAGTTTTATACCAATTTTTATTCTCTTCGTAACATTTCTCATAGCTCTAAACATCCTTAACACTAGGTTTACGGACATTTCTTATATACCTATCTGTACGAACACGCGTCATATGTTAAAAACACACATTTCTTCTTACCATAACAACAAAGGACAAATTTCTTATATCTCTACCTATTAGAAAAACATATTTACTTATTCTAGAAATATCTAATAAATTTGTTTATATAGAAAATGCATTTATCGTATCCTAGAAATACCAATTTGAATATTCATATTTTAACCGTCTCTTGTCTTTATACACTTATTCACACCTTTATTTATACATTTTCCCTAATCCTACCTATAACTATATATTTATTTAAACGCGTATATTGAATGTAATTTAATATAATATGAGAAAGTATAGTGGAATTTAATTGTAAGTGTCGATAGTCTTCTCCCCCCCGAATCACTAATTAATTACTATCGTATCTTTCACTGTTTTTCGTCGTAATTTTGAACTAAAACTTTGTACGTTTTACTTAACTAAAATAATCCTTACTCGTTGTACTTCTTAACATCTCATTCTAATTCATTGTACTTCGTAACGTAACATAACATAATCTAATTTATGATTTATTAGTATTAATTTTATTAAGTTTAATAGTATTAGTGTTTAATTTGATATAATTGTTAAGAAAAATTAGGATATTGATAAATATTTTTAACCTTAACAGCATACACATTACTTTAAACCATACTCTCTTAACTTTAAACCATACATTTTACTTTAAACCTTACAATCTACTTCTAAACCTTACATTTTACTTAAAATCTTCTTATTTACTTTAAATCTTGCTTTTATCTGTTCCTTTATTGACTATATATATAAGAATCTGCCTGACGATCTCTCATGCGCTCGCGTTTCATTCCACAACTTTTCTTTTTTTTGTGTCTTTTTCTTATTGATCTCGTAGGTCTAGGATACAATACGCACACGCACGCATGCACGCACGCATACACACATATCATACAAACGATCGTACTTACAATCGTGCTCTAAAATATAAGCACGAAAGGACACGGTCCAGTCCATCTCCTTAAGTTTCATACAGCCAATTCTTTTTTTTTACGGTCATATGAGACATGACAATCTATAAAACCGCGATTGTTCTTATAATTTTTATTTTTTTTTCTTATTCTTATTATTTTTTTTTGTTTCATTAAAATATAATTTTAATTAAAATATAATAATTGCTACTTCACGAGAACGAATTGATTTATCCGATCTAACTGTGTTTATTAAACTATTTCATTCGAAAATATTTGTACATTAAAACGTGGGACATTCTTTCGCATTCATCGAATTATCGTTATTTTTATTTAATTATTATGCAGCTATAGTACAATGGTGTCGTAACCGCAATGTCTCTTCACCCTTCTTCTTATTTAACAGTCTCCCAAAAAAGTAACTGACAATATGAACGCATCTGTGTTTGCAAGTGATCCTTCAAAACTCTTAATATTAAACGTATAAAGAGCATCATCGCGTTTTGACTGTCGAATGTAACTAATTGTAAGTGATAATAATCTCTATCAAGCGTAAAGAATGATCTGTTAAAACTGTCTTTGATAAATTTTTTATTTTTGCAGCTATATATTAATAACGTTACCGTTAAGATACTGGTCGTCACTAAGGAAAAGGAATCACTAGAAATAAACCCAATCACTTATTCTCTGCGACAGTCAACCAGAATCATTGCTGTGAGAAGCCCATGACAATGAAGTCAAAGTAAAACCGCAGTACATCAAAATACAATCGAATACGCTCAAATGAAGGTGAGTGAGTGAGTGAGTGAAAGTGAAAGTGAAAGAGAGAAAGAGAGAGAGAACACTGGAATAGGGAGAGTTATCGGATCTTTTTCTATACTAATCGAATACAATAATGATCTAAAGATAATAAAATAATTTTAAGATTTGTAGAATGCTACTACATACTTTATATTTCCTCTTTTATTTCAAATAACTGTAAGAAGAAATAATATAAATATAGAATTGATTCTTTGACGTGTTTGCATAAAAATAAAATAAAATAGATTAATGAACAGAAATGAAACCACGATGATAGAACGCAGCAGTCATTGTGAGCTTTGGGGATTGAATATATAAATGCTCTTCCTCTACTCGCGCTATGCCCAAATCTAAAGAGTAACAACCTCCCCGCATTACGTTACCTTACATTACGTTACATAATATTATCGTTAATAATAAAATGTTTCTTTATTTCATAACTTTATACATACTATGTATATTATTATACAATGCTTAAGTTACACATTATTTATCGATACAACTACCTGACGCGAACATCGCATTTACATAACCTTAATAAACTTGCCTCTTTATTTTACGGGAGCACGAAGCGATGGGGGTTCTTTTTTTTTGTATATATTTTTTTGTTTTTTTCTTTTTATGAATTTCTCTACTAGTTTGCGTATACATATAGATATATACACATCCGAATGTCGAGAGATCTCTATACGATTTATACCTAGTTGAATTTATTTTTGCTTTAGTTTGTGTATATAGTTTCATTCGTTTCGTTCCGTCTTGTTTTTCCTTATTGCACACACATTCATATACCATATGATTTACTTTGCGAGCATCGCGCTCCTGC
>QUOH01000010.1:5000936-5012501 GCA_010416925.1 Polistes metricus
GTTTTTCTATTCTTCGGTTCCGGAAACCGCTGTACCGCTTTTTATTTTCGTGGGTGATGGCCGAATACTCCCATTCCACACCACATGTCCGAAGAACTCAATTTCCTCCCGAAGGAACTTGCACTTCTTCCAATTTAATTAACCCGTTCTGAGCTGCTACCGTTAACGTTATTTCCAACTTTCTTACACGCATCTTCATAATTGATACCTGGGATAATAAGATCGTCCATGTATGTTAACACTATTTTCTTCCTTACCAAATCGCCAAAAACCTCATCAATAAATCTTAAAAACTGGCGGGACTGCTACATAACCCAAAAGGTGTTCTAAGAAACTCAAATTGCCCGTCTGGAGTAAGCAAACGAAGTGAATTTACGGCTATCTTCCTCAATCTTGACATGAAAAAACCCGTTTCTAAAGATCAATTGTCGAAAATACCACTCCAGTGTCAACGCATCGAGACAGTCTTCGATCAATGGCATTGGAAATGATCTCTTACCACCTTTGCATTTAATTTACGGTAATCAATACAAACTCTGTAAGTTCCGTCCTTCTTAGGTACCACTACACCGGACTACTATATTCCACTTGTACTGAGTTGAATTATTCCCTCGTCCAACATTCGTCTAATTGTTGCGTAACTATTTTTTTCTCTTTCGGAGCTAATCTCCTCGGCTTTAGAACAAACTGGAATATTATCCGTCAACTTTATTTTTGTCTCTGTTCGCGCGTCTGGTTTAGTATTTGGCTTATAATTTTGTATTAATTCTTTTATGCGCACCTTGTACGGTTCTTTTACGTCTATTTCATCCGTATCTACATATTTTATTTCCATTATCGCCTTATATCTTCTACTTCTTTATTTGCATTCATATCGTCTGTATCCGTCCGTCGCTCGACATAACCATAGTCGCTCGATTTTACCGATCCCTCGCTTATCTCCTCGCTGAGTCTTTTGTCTGGTCGTCTTATTTCTACTCGCCCTTTATTTATACGAA
Organism: Polistes metricus; assembly: GCA_010416925.1. Lineage (NCBI taxonomy): Eukaryota > Metazoa > Arthropoda > Insecta > Hymenoptera > Vespidae > Polistes > Polistes metricus. Next base: position 5,001,935 of record QUOH01000010.1, read on the forward strand.
CGTCTAACTCTTTCAGCAACTCTCTTCCTAAAAGAACTTCGTATCTCATATCTGACTGACTTACTACAAATACATCCGTTTTATATCTACCGTCTTCGATATCGATATTCCCTCACATCTCCCTATTGGCTTTGTTATCGCATTACCAAACCCTGCCAATCGTCGAGTGGTTTCATATAATCTTGGTGTTCCTAATTTATTATATAGCTCTGAATTTATAATGCTTACTTCGCTGCCCGTATCTAATAACGCATATGCTAACAAACCGTTAATCCTGATCGCAACTCTATCCGTAGTAGATTGAACACAATTGATACTTGCTTTATTTTCCGACGGCTGCTGTGATTTATTACAATGACTCGCTATGTGACCGAAATTATTACATTTAAAACATTTGAGACCTTTTTCTTTGTCTGGACAGAAACGATAACTATGTGCTTCCGAACCGCACCCGTAACAATGGCCTTTTTATCGCCGGAGATCTACCGATACGTGTCGACGCTACGTTTCCTTGATTATCTTTTCTAAATCGCGTTCCTTGTACGTTACTTTCTTTAAGTTTATCAAATATTTGAATATTATTTTTAAATTCTGTGAGCGTTCGGGATCCGTACAATACTGCCTTATCGCGACGCTCGCCTAACAAACCATCCGCTATATACTGTATAAGGGCGTCTTCTTCGATGTTACCTTGATTCGCGATTTCTTGCATACTATAAATGGACAAACGACTACTTTGCCTGGTTGTTGTCTACGCTTGGACAACTGCTTATGAATCGTGGCTGAATTTACCTTAACCTGAAATTCCCTAATCAAACTACGCTTTAAGCTGTCCCATGATTTAATTTCTCTTTCGAACGATATAAATTGTCTTGCCGCTCCTTTTAACATACGTTTCCCGTAGATAAACTTCTGCAAATCGTTCCATCCCAACAATACGCTGGTATCTTCAAAATCGTGGATCCAATGATCTATCAGTAGCTTATCCTCTCCGTTGAAATATGATAGGCTTTCTTCCACATCCTTTATGAAAACGAAGCGAGTTGTTGCGTAACAACGCTAACCGCTCCTCCTTCCCCGCGTTGTCCCACCTCTCTTTGATTCTTCTCGTTTGCCTTCGTCTCCTTCTTCTTCTTCACTTTCTTCGTCTTCGCTTTCTTCGTCTTCGCTTTCTTCATCTTTCATCGCATCTTTCAAGCGATTTCTTAACGCCTGCTTATTTCCGACTGTGGATAACCTTAACTTCTTCGCCGCTTCTTTTAACTTCCTTAATTTCATGGAGTCAATCTGCTCATAGGTGTAAGTGACGGCTTCTTCCTCGACTGCTTTACCTTGACGCTTTCGTTCTTCAACTCGTCTTCTTAGTGACGTGTTTTTGAACGGCCTTTTCGTTCAATTCCTCACGTCCAACTTCCTGCTCATCCGCACTTGTTTCGAGTGTTACCTTCAATTGAGCCATCGTTCAAACAGCTACTTTTCTTAATCTTAATGTTTCTTTATCGTCCTCCTATATCACCGTTACACCAACACTACCGATTACTTCACAACTTTACTTTAGTATCACGCGTGGTCAACTTTCCTCGCGCAACACTCTTTAATCAACTTAGAATCGGATTCACACTGCTGGTAATTGTAACGCAACTTTCGACTTGATACAACTTTATGCAACTTTACACACTTTATACGACTTTATACGACTTTATACGACTTTTTTATTGCACACATGAAATCTATTCTCTTTTAATCCCGGACGAGCCCCCAAATGTATGATTCCATACAAAGATGAATAGAATGTTTCCATGTAAATACAATAAAGCTGTTTGCTTCTTAAAGGCTATACGATGACTAACTTACATAGCAACGTACTCACTCATACTATCTCATTTTCCTCACACCATCACAATAAAGGGCGATATGTTTCTTATGTCTTTTCACTTATTGAATATTTAGTAACGATCGTTCTCGAACATTCATACTGAACAACAACTTTTTGTTACTCTAAAGGCGTAATATTAGCAACGATCGTTCCCCAATATTCCTATCTTACGTTTCTTCTTAAATTTTTTCTATCCCTTCCTAACGACTGACAAACAACTTTGTTTTCCTTGAAATACGGGTATGTATCAATGATCGTTCTCGAATATTCATATCTTAATTCATAGCCCCTTTGTCTAATTTCCCTTCCCACATTTATGATATATGTATAAGATTTCCACTCTCTCTCTCCTCTTTTCCCTCTTATACTTTTTATCTATACTCCTCTTTCTGTGTATAAAAGAAAGAGATACACAACTGTTATCAATTTAAAAAAGTAAACACAATTAGATTGACAATGAGTATATGTATTCATGCTGAAATCTACCAATGTTTGGAATCCTAAAAAAAGTATAAAATTATATATAGCATTGGTATAATATAAAGAAAATTAAATGGATGAGTTTTTTGTATACTTGTAAAACGTTCATTTTTAATATTTAAAAATAATGTGTAGAATAAAGACATATACACTAAAAACTTTGTCACATTGCACAGAAAAACACAATCGTATAGAAAGAAACCACGTTGCAGATATTCTTAAAACTATTCCTACCAGGCCCGTCAAATGACCGTTTTTTAAATTTCATTTGAATTTCCTACATTCAACGTATGTGAATCGCCTTTAAACTTTACCACTTTTCCTTATATATAGTATGATATTTTTCAATATTTACTTATTTTTCTATTGTTTATTTTCCGAGAAAAATTTGTAGTCTGTCTTACCTACCACGACCGGTCATTTGACCTGTAGAAACGATTTATACATTTATGTAAGAGTTTCTCTCTAAGACTCATGCCAAACTATAAAGTCGTTACAAACAAAAGGTAATGAGTTATGACACATTTTATCCGATAAGTGCCTTCCAGAAATGGTTTTACGGCACTTTCCCAAGTGTTTACAGTTCGCACTCGACTATCGGGCTAGCGGTGTTTATTTGCTTGATTGATATCCGATACGGTCAAGATCCTCGAATGTTCTACGCCATCTCATCTACTATGACGTAAAATAAATAAACTTGTAACTGAAGGAAGTGTATAGACGTCTTCTCACGAATTCAAATCAGTATAGTCTTGCGACACGAACAGAGTGCATCGAACGTGAAAGTCACAAAGAGCATACTTGGCAGTCTTTTATTATTATTTTGTAATATTTTATATCGTATTACGTGTTATAAGTGCCATTTTCAAAATAGTGAACAAGACTAACAATACTTCGCAGTATAAGTTTCACATTTATCTTTTTATTCTTTTTTTATCTATTTTGATTTACATTTTCATATTTTAGTTTTTATTTTTGTAGAATATTTGTCCCCAAAATGGCAAGACGTTTGAGGAGTGCGAATGTATTATTAGAGAGAATAAATGATACGATGCAGAATGTTCTGAAAGATGATCAGGAAATTCTGGATATGGAAAATAACAATACGGAAAATTATGATCCACTTGAAACAGATTCGAACACCGATGAGAACGAAGAGAATATTTCGAACGTACGTAGACGACGAAAGAGAAGGAGATTCTTAGTTAGTTCCGATAGGTGAGAATAGGAAGAAGTAAGCGAAATTTTTAGGGAAACATCAGGCCCGACTGGGTACAGTAAACGTAATATTATGAAAGGCGAAGTTAGGACGGCATTTCTGTGATAATTGATTAAGATATAAGCGAAACTTATAACAAGTGCACAGGAGGCAGAGGCATTTAGAGTGTGGGGATATAAATGGGAACTATCTACTGCAAAGTTATATGCATTTTTTTGCAATTCTGTATGCACGCGGGCATATATGAGGCTAAGAATATAGATATAGCACTTCTATGGAAAAAAAATTGGGGCCCGCCTTTTTTTCTCAAATACTATGAGTAGACATGACTTTACGGAGATTTTGAGATTTATTCGATTTGACGACAGAAATCAACGAAACCAACGGTTACAAACCGATAATTTGCTATGATTTCCGAAGTTTGGTACAAGTTTATTGACAACAGTCAGAATTGTTATAAACCAGGACCATATATTACTATTGACGAACAATTGTTCCAACGAAAGCAAGGTGTAGATTTACTCAATACAAGCCCAATAAACCGGACAAATTTGGTATAAAATTCTAGTTAGCATCGATGTGCGTAGCAAATATATAATAAACGGCTTTCCATATTTGGAAAAGATGAAAGTAGAGAACCCTCAGTTCCTCTTGGAGAGTTTGTCACTATGAAATTAGCAAAACCGTATGTAGGATGTGGAAGAAATATAACCACGGACAACTTTTTTACAAGCCTACCTTTAGCAACAAAACTTTTAGCAAAAAAACTACGATTGTTGGACAATTAGAGCAAATAGAAAAGAGCTACCAAGACTGGCAAAACTGAAAAATGACGACATGGCACTTTTTTCAACCAAACTCTATCGCTCAAATAATTGTATGTTGACAGTTTACAAAGTTAAACCAAGAAAGAAAGTTCTAATTCTCAGTTCAATGCACAACTCCGTACAAATTGAAAAAAATGACACCCGAACACCGGAGACAATTCAATTATATAATAGCACTAAGTTTTGGCGTAGATGTGACCGACCAAATGGCCAGAAATTATTCGGTAAAATCTAAATCTCGGAGATGGCCTTTGCAAGTATTTTTTAATATCTTGGATTTAGCCCGGATAAATGCATGGGTGTTATATAAAGAAACTACGGGAGGAGAAATTACAAGACAGGAATTTCTATTTCAATTGGCAGAAGAACTTGCCATCGAATACCAACAAGAGCTCGGCAAAAAAAATCAACCAATACCATCGCAAGTACAAGTACAGGTTCTCGTGAACGGAAAAACATGTCAGATAAGGTATTGTAAAGATAATAAGACGAACAAAATCTGTCTAAAATGTAAAAAGTACGTATGCGGAAATGTACAGTTGAGAAGCCCATTTGTAAAAAATGCGACGAAAACAAATAAAAATGTAGATTATGTACTCTTGAATAAAAGAAAATAATTTTTATACTGGTAAGCTGGCCATTGGTCTGCATTCAATATTGAAAAATATAAGTTGTGAAAGACCGGTCATTTGACCAGCCGCGGTAGGAATAGGTATACGTGAAGTGTCGGTAGGAATAGTGTTAAAACAATTGACATCGCATGCCAGAGAAAAACGCAGTCGTATAGAAATGAAACATGGTTAAGAAATCTTGAAAACAATTGACATAAGGCATTGTAGCCATCCTTAAAGAATTAAATTAAATTAAAACCTAACAATTGACATTTTTCATGCTAACAGTATAAATTCCCATATTCTGTATTGATATGCAAACATTCTTGTTATTTTAATTATTTAAGGATGATTACAGTGCTTTATTTCAATTGTTTTAAGAAATATCTGCTACGTGGTTTCTGTTTATCTATACGATTGTGTTTTTCTGTGCAATATGACAAGGTTTTTAGTGTATATTATATTTATTCTACACGTAATTTTTTAAATATTAACAACGAACGTTCTACAAGTATACAAAAAACTCATCAAATTAATTTCCTTTATATTATACCAATGCTAAGTTATTTTATACTTTTTTTAGGATTCCAAACATTGGTAGAATACAGGATGAATACATATACTCATTGTCAGTCTAATTGTGATTACTTTTTTATCTACATAATAATTGTGTTTATTTTTTTATGTTGATATTAGTTGTGGTAAGTTAATCTCTTTTCTTTTATAACATAAAGAAGAGTAATATAAAAAGTATAAGAAAGGAATAGAGAGAGAAAGAGAAACATCTTACACAAATATCTTACATATACATATATGTGTTCGATGCAATCCACGCGTTTCTTTTCTGATTCCTTTTTAAGTTTATGTTTTTAACTTTCCTATATAAAAGTATCGGTCTTCATTAATTCCGTGTGTAAGTTCACATCCTGCAATTCTTCTGGCAGGTCAAAAGTTTCGTTGTCTGGTGTTGTAATGGAAGTCACCAATAGCGCGTTCGACTTCTTGTCTGTGGCTTCTTTCATGATAAATTCGAAACGTAATTTCTCCATTTTTCTTCAGTTTCTCTTTTTGAATTTTAACGGACAAAAATGTCGTTTTATAAGACTATTTATGTTGTAGGTCAAATACAGTTAAAAACAAAATTGTGTTTCTGTAACAAGAAGATTTAAACTTTTATTTCAAACTTATGTGACTAATATTTACATTTTTTACCTGTAACGAGTAGAAACGACATTTAGTGTTCGTTATAAACCGTATCGTCCCTACTGCTCAAGTAAACGCTCGCGACTGATCTCGCAACCCTTATCTATTCCCCCTCTCTTTTACAACAGCTGGCTTGTATGTCAGTTGTATGTACCGACGATTTTGACTAACGGTAAACGGTTAAATTAATTAAAGAATATTTCTTTAAAGTTGTATATTTTTCAAAAAATAAAATACAAACAAGAAAAGATAAATTGATAGCCAGAAATAACATTTATTATAAAAAAATGAATAACAAAGAGAAAATTATCTTGTCAGAAGAATTCAGCTTAGCGATTTTTAAAGATATCCATGAGAATTTAGGTCATATAGGTATAAGACAGATGCATCAAAATATCAGTCCAAAGGCTAATAATTCAAACGGCCTATCAAAAGAAAATCTGAAACAAACTTTTAGTAGTGCTTCCCAAACAATGACTGAACAAAAGAGGACAATTAAGTCATCTTCAGAAAGGTTCATTCTAGAAAAACTCACCAACAAAAAGAGCAATATTACCCAATGGATAGATCTATTCGAAAGAGAATGCGAACGCCTGAATGTTCAACGAGATGAGGAGAAAAATAGAAATTCTGAGATTGTTCTTAGAAGGTTCTTGCGTTGACTGGTACAGTTCGATGTTAATGAAACACTCCATAAATTCTAGTTGGGCAGTTTGGAAAAAAGATTTTGTTGATACTTACTAAAATAAGGGATGGTCAACAGAAAAATATGCTATAAATTTTAAGTATATAGTTGCTCATTACTGGACTATGCATTGAAAAAGGAACAAATACTTCTGGATATGGATAAAAATATTAATACGGAAATAATGGTATTATTGATCGCCACTGGTCTGCCAGACTACATCACGGATAAAATGGACCAAAACGAAATCAAAGAAACGAAAGATCTGTTCAACACGATCAAAAGTCTGGAATACTTGGTAGAAAAAGGAGACTTCAATGGGAAAAAAAATCCACCTGAAACTTATAAAAATAAAGTAGAAAAGAAAAATCCCTGTAAAGTATGCGAGTTAATATGAAAAAAAATAGATGCCACTTTGAAAGCGTTTGCTGGTTTAGAACAAAAACGGAATAAGGGGAAGAAAAGAATCCAATAAAATTACTCAATAACTCACAACTGGAAGTTAAACTACAAAATGAAGAGCCAAAAAACTAGTATTGCTGCCATTGATAAAAGTAAAGGTATTATTGGACAATAAAGAGGAGGTTGATTGAATTTATTACTCTGGTGCGAATGTTTCGTTAATCAGTTCAAAGTATTTAAAAATCAAAAATGGAAAACCCAGTGAGTCCAAAAAATACAAGATTAAAACGATCAACGGCGTAAGAAGAGCTAGTGGTTTTATCACTTGAAGTATAATAATTTTTAATATAGAAAAAAAAATGAATGTTTACATAGTATACGAAGAAAAGTTTGACAATGAATTTCTTATCGGACTCGATTGCATCAAAGAATTCCGTTTGATGCAAGATGAAAATTTAACAGTCAGTCAAGTGGAGGAAAAAAAAAAACCAAAAGATTAGCGAAGAACAAAAAAGTAATAGTATGATTGATAAAAACTTAAGGAATGAAAGCGTAGAAGAAAAGTGTTGGTTAATTCAACGAAAATGTCAAAGAAGAAGACTTTAAGATTGATATAAATCATCTGAACAATGAAGAAAGACTTATAATAAAAGAACTAATAAATGAATATACCTCAATTTTTGCTAAAGATAAATACGATATAGGCACGGTGAAAACTATGAATCACACATCGATTTACAGACAGAGAAATATTGCAGTAAGAGACCATATCGATGCACAGTAGAAGAAAAGAAGGAAATTGAATCACAAGTAGCAAAATTATTAGATAAAAAAATTGATTGAGGAATCATACAGCCCGTTCGCCGCGCTAGTTACTCTAGCATTCAAAAAAGAAGAAAACAGGAAATCGAGATTATGCATTGACTTTAGGGACTTAAACAAAATCGTTGTTCCACAATCGCAACCATTCCTTTTGATTGAAGACCTTGTGATTAAAACAAGAAACTGTAAATATTTTCGACGCTGGACATAAACTCAGCATTTTGGTCTATCCTTTACAAATTTCAGACAGATACAAAACAGCATTCGTTACACAAGAAGGTCACTTCCAGAGGACTTGTTTACCATTTGGACTTAAGACCTCACCAGCGATATTTCAAAGGATAATGAGTAACATAATCAGAAAAACAATCTTGCAGAGTTCACCATCTGTTATATAGACGACTTACTAATATTTTCCAAATCATTCAACGAACATATGAATCACCTGAGGCGGCTGTTTTAAGCCATAAAGAAGGAGGGATTCAGATTGAAATTCTCGAAATGCGCTTTTTCAAGAGACTCGGTGAAATACTTGGGTCATATTATACAAAACAATTCGGTCAAACCTCTAAACGACAATTTTATTGCGATAAAAAAATTTCCAATGACAACTACAAAAAAGAATGTAAGACAGTTCCTAGGCAAAATAAATTTTTATCATTGATATGTACCAAACATAGCTATTAAGTTGGACCCGCTACACAATTTATTGCGAAAAGACCAAGAGTTTAAATGGACCGAAGAATGCCAGAAATCTTTCGATGAGATGAAACGAATACTATGCTCACAGCCAGTTCTTACAATTTTTGACCAAAAACTACCAATACGGATCTATACAGATGCCAGCCTTCTAGGACTTGGGGCAATATTGAAACAAATTCAAGAAAATGGAGAGGAAAAACCCGTTGGGTATTTTTCAAAAAAATTAAATACAGCGATAAAAAGAAAAAAGCAACGTTCTTAGAATGCTTAGCAATAAAAGAATGCTTACAGTATTGGCAGCACCTACTACTGGGCAGAAAATTCATGGTAATTTCAGATCACAAGCCATTAGAAAATCTAAATATTAAATCTCGAACGGATGAGGACTTGGGAGATTTAACAAACTATTTATCTCAGTACGATCTTGAAATTGAATACTCTCCAGGAAAATATAACCCAAGAGGTGATTGTCTTAGTAGGAATCAAGTACTGAACTCAGACGAAGATTATAGAGAACAGCTAAAAACTGTAAATATGATAAAATGGAAAATATTGTCGAAGACCAAAAGAAGAACAATAAAATTCAAACAAGAAAAGATAAATTGATAGCCAGAAAATAACATTTATTATAAAAAAATGAATAACAAAGAGAAAATTATCTTGTCAGAATAATTCAGCTAGCGATTTTTAAAGATATCCATGAGAATTTAGGTCATATAGGCATAAGACAGAAGCATCAAAATATCAGTCCATATTATACAGCCGAAATTTGACAGAAAATATAAAAAAATTTGTAGAGATTGTCTGACATGCATCAAAAATAAAACAAGAGGACAACAAAAATACGGCTTAATGTCACCATTAGGTCCGGCAACAGAACCATATCAGATTATGTCAATAGACACCGTAGGAGGGTTTGATGGATCAAGCTCGACAAAGAGATACCCTACACCTCGTAGTCGACCATTTCACACGATATGCCTACATACGAACGTCCAAATCCCAGAGTGCACCCGATTTTATTAAATTGGTAGATATGGTCGCAGAAACGAGAAAATAGGAAGCATTTTAGCTGATCAATATCCCGGGATAGATTCAAAGATTTCCGGGAATACATAAGAAGAAAAAATATACCCATCATTTTACAAGTGTTGATTCCCCGTTCTAAAATGGTCTGAACGAGAGATTGAATCAGACACTCGTCAACAGGATCAGATGCAAAATGAATGAAAACAAGAAAAGGTAGCTTGGACAACTGTAGCACAAGAATGGTGAAAATATTACAACGACACGAAACATTAGTATCACAGGATTTGCTCCCTCATACTGATGTATGGAAAAACTCCACAACACTGCCTAAAGAATTAAGAATAACAATCACTCGGGAAGATTGGCAAAAGATAAAATAACAGCGTTAGAAAACTCGAAAAAATCCCATGAGTATAATAAGAATATCTATGATAAAAATAGAAAACAGTTGATGTTGTCCGCAGGCGATTGGGTATACGTAGAGAATGGAAAACAAGTTAAATAGAAAAAAATGGATGAATGAAAAGTGGACCCTATGAAATTTTAAAAAAAACTTTCGATCTCAATATGAAATTAACAGGGACGGAAAAAGACAAAGGTAAATTTATTCCATATATCAAAATTAATTCCAGCAAATAACGGGAAATCAATAAAAAAAAATTAAGTGCTGATTTAGTTATAAAATAGATATATTAGTTGTACATTATTCAT
>QUOH01000100.1:0-14093 GCA_010416925.1 Polistes metricus
ATAAAAATATATTCTCTTTTATTAAGTAACATAATCTCATTATTGTTTTCGTTTCGTCGCATTTTTTACAAATGGGCTTCTCAACTGTACATTTTCCGCATACGTATTTTTACATTTTAGACAGATTTTGTTCGTCTTATTATCTTTACAAATACCTTATTACATGTTTTCCGTTCACGAGAACCTGTACTTGTACTTGCGATGGGTATTGGTTGATTTTTTGCCGAGCTCTTGTTGGTATTCGATGGCAAGTTCTTCTGCCAATTGAAATAGAAATTCCTGTCTTGTAATTTCTCCTCCCGTAGTTTTCTTTATATAACACCCATGCATTTATCCCGGCTAAATCCAAGATATTAAAAAATACTTGCAAAGGCTATCTCCGAGATTTAGATTTTACCGAATAATTTCTGGCCATTTGGTCGGTCACATCTACGCCAAACTTGGTGCTATTATATAATTAATTGTCTCCGGTGTTCGGGTGTCATTTTTTTCAATTTGTACGGAGTTGTGCATTGAACTGAGAATTAGAACTTTCTTTCTTGGTTTGGCTTTGTAAACTGTCAACATACAATTATTTGAGCGATAGAGTTTGGTTGAAAAAAGTGCCATGTCGTCATTTTTCAGTTTTGCCAGTCTTGGTAGCTCTTTTCTATTTGCTCTAATTGTCCCAACAATCGTAGTTTTTTTGCTAAAAGTTTTGTTGCTAAAGGTAGGCTTGTAAAAAAGTTGTCCGTGGTTATATTTCTTCCACATCCTACATACGGTTTGCTAATTTCATAGTGACAAACTCTCCAAGAAGAACTGAGGGTTCTCTACTTTCATCTTTTCCCAAATATGGAAAGCCGTTTATTATATATTTGCTACGCACATCGGATGCTAACCAGAATTTTATACCAAATTTGTCCTGTTTATTGGGCTTGTATTGAGTAAATCTACACCTTGCTTTCGTTGGAAACAATTGTTCGTCAATAGTAATATATGGTCCTGGTTTATAACAATTCTGACTGTTGTCAATAAACTTGTACCAAACTTCGGAAATCATAGCAAATTTATCGGTTTGTAACCGTTGGTTTCGTTGATTTCTGTCGTCAAATCGAATAAATCTTATAATCTCCGTAAAGTCATGTCTACTCATAGTATTTGAGAAAAAAGGCGGGCCCCACTTTTTATTCCATAAAAGTGCTATATCTATATTCTTAGCCTCATATGCGCCGCGTGCATACAGAATTGCAAAAAATGCATATAACTTTGCAGTAGATAGTTCCCATTTATATCCAACACTCTAAATGCCTCTGCCTCTGTGCACTTTCTTATAAGTTCGATTATATTCTTATCAATTATCACAGAAAATGCCGTCCTAACTTCGCCTTTCATAATATTACGTTTACTGTACACAGTCGGGCCTGATGTTTCCCTAAAAATATTATGACCATGTGCTCTTCCAGGATTAGACCCTATTTTTACTTCGTGCCAAACAGTTCCGTCCATCGCAATTTCGCTTACTTCTTCCTCATTCTCACTATCGGAACTAACTAAGAATCTCCTTCTCTTTCGTCGTCTACGTACGTTCGAAATATTCTCTTCGTTCTCATCGGTGTTCGAATCTGTTTCAAGTGGATCATAATTTTCCGTATTGTTATTTTCCATATCCAGAATTTCCTGATCATCTTCAGAACATTCTGCATCGATATCATTTATTCACTCTAATAATACATTCGCACTCCTCAAACGTCTTGCTATTTTGGGGACAAATATTCTACAAAAATAAAAACTAAAATATGAAAATGTAAATCAAAATAGATAAAAAAGAATAAAAGATAAAATGTGAAACTTACTGCGAAGTATTGTTAGTCTTGTTCACTATTTGAAAATGGCACTTATAACACGTAATACGATATAAAATATTACAAAATAATAATAAAAGACTGCCAAGTATGCTCTTTGTGACTTTCACGTTCGATGCACTCTGTTCGTGTCGCAAGACTATACTGATTTGAATTCGTGAGAAGACGTCTATACACTTCCTTTAGTTACAAGTTTATTTATTTTACGTCATAGTAGATGAGATGGCGTAGAACATTCGAGGATCTTGACCGTATCGGATATCAATCAAGCAAATAAACACCGCTAGCCCGATAGTCGAGTGAGAACTGTAAACACTTGGAAGTGCCGTAAACAGTTTTCTGGAAGGAACTTATCGGATAAAATGTGTCATAACTACATTACCTTTCGTTTGTAACGACTTTATAGTTTTGGCATTGAGTCTTAGAGAGAAACTCTTACATAAATGTATAAATCGTACTACCGGTCAAATGACCGGTCGTGGTAGGTAAGACAGACTACAAATTTTTCTCGGAAAATAAACAATAGAAAAATAAGTGAATATTGAAAAATATATCATACATATATATGAGGAAAGTGGTAAAGTTTAAAGGCGATTCACATACGTTGAATGTAGGAAATTCCAAATGAAAATTTAAAAACGGTCATTTGACCGGTCCTGGTAGGAATAGTGTTAAACAACTTATGTATATTAAATACTTATGTTTAGCATTAGGTTGTTGGCCAATTATAGACCTTTAAAATGGCTATACTAATACATTTTAAAATTTGTAAGTTTTCGAGTAATTACAGTATATGATTGTAGCTGCCTTCCTAGTTTTTAGAATCTCTATGAATTTTAAATACATATGTTTTGCATCAAGTTTAAGAGCATTTTAAGAGCTTATGAAGACTGTTTAAAAACATTTTAGAATCTGTTAGTTTTCGAGTTATTATTGGGGTATGTATACAAATTACATCTTTTTATTTAGAAAACTTATGTATAATAAATACTTATGTTTAGCATCATGATTTTAGGCACCTATAGACCTTTAAAATAAATATACGAATACATTTTTAAATTTTTAAGATTTCGAGTAATTACAGTATATGATTGCAGCTGCCTTCCTAGTTTTTAGAAAATCAATGTATTTTAAAAACGTATGTTTTATATGAATTTTTGGAGCTATTTAAGAGCTTTTGAATGACATTTTTGAAACATTTCAGAATCTGTTAGTTTTCGAGTTATTAGTGTTTTTGTGTACAACTGCCTTCCTTGTTTCTAAACACTCTTAATATTTTAAATACTTAAGTTTTTTCTCAGGTTTTAGAGCATTTTAGGAGCTTTAAAATGCTTTATTTAAAACATTTTCGAATTTTTTATTTTTATATTTATTATAGGTTATGTGTACAAATTACTTCTTTTTATTTAAATCACTTATGTATATTAAATACTTATGTTTAGCATTATGTTGTTGGGCATTTATAGACCTTTAAAAAGGCTATACTAATATATTTAAAAATTTGTAAGTTTTCGAGTAATTACAGCATATGATTGAAGCTGCCTTCCCAGTTTTTAGGAACTCTATTTATTTTAAAAACATAAGTTTTGTATCAGGTTTTAGAGCTTTTCAAGAGCTTTTTAAAGTCTGTTTTTAAACATTTCAGAATCTGTTAGTTTTCGAGTTATTAGAGTTTTTGTGTACATCTGCCACCCTTGTTTTTAAACATTCTTAATATTTTAAATAACTTAAGTTTTTTATCAGGTGTTAGAGCATTTCAAGAGCTTTAAAATGACTTATTTAAAACATTTTAGAATTTTTTATTTTTCTAGTTATTTTAGGTTATGTGTACAAATTACATCTTTTTATTTAAACATCTTATCTATATTAAATACTTATGTTTAGAATCATGTTGCTAGGTACTTATAGACCTTTAAAATGGCTATACTAATACATTTTTAAATTTTTCGGATTTCGAGTAATTACAGTATATGATTGAAACTCTCTTCCCAGTTTTTAGAAACTCTATGTATTTTAAATTCCTAAGTTTTGAATCATGTATTTGAGATTATCTAAAGCTTTTACAAGACTATTTTTAAACATTTTAGAATCTGTTAGTTTTCGAGTTATTAGAATTTATTTGTACATCTGCATACCTTGTTTTTAGAAACTCTAAATATTTTAAAAACTTAAGTTTTTTCTCAGGTTTTAGAGAATTTCAAGAGCTATAAAATGACTGTTTTAAAACATTTTAGAATTTGTTATTTTTCTAGTTATTTTAGGTTATGTGTACAATTTACATCTTTTTATTTAAACATCTTATGTATATTAAATACTTATGTTTAGCATCATGTTGATAGGTACTTATAGAACTTTAAAATAGCTATACTAATACATTTTTAAATTTTTAAGATTTCGAGTTATTACAGTATAAGATAGCAGCTGCCTTCCTAGTTTTTAGAATCTCTATGTATTTTAAATACATATGTTTTGCATCATGTTTAAGAGCTTTTTAAGAGCTTTTAAAAGACTTTTTTAAAACATTTTAGAATCTGTTAGTTTTCGAGTTATTATAGGTTATGTGTACAAATTACATCTTTTTATTTAGACAACTTATGTAAAATAAATACTTATGTTTAGCATCATGTTGATGGGCACTTATATACCTTTAAAATGGCTGTACTAATACATTTTTAAATTTTTCGGATTTCGAGTAATTACAGTATATGATTGAAACTCTCTTCCCAGTTTTTAGAAACTCTATGTATTTTAAATTCCTAAGTTTTGAATCATGTATTTGAGATTATCTAAAGCTTTTACAAGACTATTTTTAAACATTTTAGAATCTGTTAGTTTTCTAGTTATTATAGGTTATGTGTACAAATTACATCCTTTTATTTAGACAACTTATGTAAAATAATACTTATGTTTAGCATCATGTTGAAGCACTTATAGACCTTTAAAATGGCTATACTAATACATTTTTAAATTTTAAAGATTTCGAGTAATTACAGTATATGATTGAAACTCTCCTCCTAGTTTTTAGAAACTCTATGTATTTTAAATTCCTAAGTTTTAAATCATGTATTTGAGATTATCTAATGCTTTTACAAGACTATTTTTAAACATTTTAGAATCTGTTAGTTTTCGAGTTATTAGAATTTATTTGTACATCTGCATACCTTGTTTTTAGAAACTCTAAATATTTTAAATACTTAAGTTTTTTCTCAGGTTTAAGAGAATTTCAAGAGCTTTAAAATGACTGTTTTAAAACATTTTAGAATTTGTTATTTTTATAGTTATTTTAAATTATGTGTACAAATTATATCTTTTTATTTAAACAACTTATGTATATTAAATACTTATGTTTGGCACCATGTTTTTGGGCACTTATAGACTTTTAAAATAGCCATACTAATACATTTTTAAATTTTTAAGATTTCGAGTAATTACAGAATATTATTGCAGATGCATTCATAGTTTTTAGAAACTCTATGTACTTTAAAAAAATAAGTTTTATATCATGTTTTAGAGCTTTTTTTAAGCTTTTAAATGACTGCTTTAAAACATTTTAAAATCTGTTAGTTTTCGAGTTATTATAGGTTATGTGTACAAATTACATCTTTTTATTTAAACATCTTATGTGTAATAAATACTTATGTTTAGCATCATGTTGCTAGGTACTTATAGACCTTTAAGATGGCTATACTAATACATTTTTAATTTTTTGAGATATCGAGTAATTACAGTATAAGATTACAGCTGCCTTCCTAGATTTAGAATCTCTATGTTTTTTGAATACATTTGTTTTGCATCATGTTTAAGAGCTTTTCAAGAGCTTTTAAAAGACTATTTTAAAACATTTTAGAATCTGTTAGTTTTCGAGTTATTATAGGTTATGTGTACAAATTACATCTTTTTATTTAGACAACTTATGTAAAATAAATACTTATGTTTAGCACCATGTTAATGGGCACTTATAGACCTTTAAAATGGCTATACTAATACATTTTAAAATTTGTAAGATTTCGATTAATTACAGTAAATGTTTGAAACTGTCTTCCCAGTTTTTAGAAAATCTATGTATTTTAAATACATAAGTTTTAAATCATGTTTTAGATATTATCAAGAGCTTTTAAAATACTGTTTTAAAATATTTTAGAATCTGTAAATTTTCGAGTTATTTGAGTTTCTGTGTACATCTGAATACCTTGATTTTAGACACTGTAAATATTTCAAATACTTAAGTTTTTTCTCAGGTTTTAGAGCATTTCAAGAGCTTTAAAATGACTGTTTTAAAACATTATAAAATTTGTTATTTTTCTAGTTATTATAGGTTATGTGTACAAATTACATCTTTTTATTTAAACATCTTATGTGTATTAAAAACTTATGTTTAGCATCATGTTGCTAGGTACTTATAGACCTTTAAAATGGCTATACTAATACATTCTTAAATTTTTGAGATATCGAGTAATTACAGTATAAGATTACAGCTGCCTTCCTAGTTTTTAGAATTTCTATGTATTTTAAATACATATGTTTTGCATCATGTTTAAAAGCTTTTCAAGAGCTTTTAAAGACTATTTTAAAACATTTTAGAATCTGTTAGTTTTCGAGTAATTATAGGTTATTTGTACAAATTACATCTTTTTATTTAGACAACTTATGTAAAATAAATACTTATGTTTAGCACCATGTTGATGGGCACTTATTGACATTTAAAATGGATGTACTAATACATTTCTAAATTTTTCGGATTTCGAGTAATTACAGTATATAATTGAAATTCTCTTCCCAGTTTTAAGAAACTCTATGTATTTTAAATTCCTAAGTTTTGAATCATGTATTTGAGATAATCTAAAGCTTTTACAAAACTATTTTTAAACATTTTAGAATCTGTTAGTTTTCGAGTTATTAGAATTTTTTTGTACATCTGCAAACCATGTTTTTAGAAACTCTAAATATTTTAAATACTTAAGTTATTTCTCAGGTTTTAGAGCGTTTCAAGAGCTTTAAAATGACTGTTTTAAAACATTTTAGAATGTGTTATCTTTCTAGTTATTTTACGTTATGTGTACAAATTACATCTTTTTATTTAAACATCTTAAGTATATAAATACTTATGTTTAGCATCATGTTGCTAGGTACTTATAGACCTTTAAAATGGCTATACTAATACATTTTTAAATTTTTAAGATATCGAGTAATTACAGTATAAGATTACAGCTGCCTTCCTAGTTTTTAGAATCTCTGTGTATTTTATATACATATGTTTTGCATCATGTTTAAGAGCTTTTCGAGAGCTTTTAAAAGACTGTTTTAAAACATTTTAGAATCTGTTAGTTTTCGAGTTATTTGAGTTTCTGTGTACATCTGAATACCTTGATTTTAGACACTGTATATATTTCAAATACTTAAGTTTTTTTTCAGGTTTTAGAGCATTTCAAGAGCTTTAAAATGACTGTTTTAAAACATTATAGAATTTGTTATTTTTTTAGTTATTATAGGTTATGTGTGCAAATTACATCTTTTTATTTAGACAACTTATGTAAAATAAATACTTATGTTTAGCACCATGTTAATGGGCACTTATAGACCTTTAAAATGGCTATACTAATACATTTTAAAATTAGTAAGACTTCGATTAATTACAGTTTATGATTGCTGCTGCCTTCCCAGTTTTTAGAATCTCTATGTATTTTAAATACATATGTTTTGCATCATGTTTAAGAG
The DNA here is from genome assembly GCA_010416925.1 of Polistes metricus. Lineage (NCBI taxonomy): Eukaryota > Metazoa > Arthropoda > Insecta > Hymenoptera > Vespidae > Polistes > Polistes metricus. Next base: position 7,560 of record QUOH01000100.1, read on the forward strand.
CTGTTTAAGAGCTTTTAAAAGACTTTTTTAAAACATTTTAGAATCTGTCAGTTTTCAAGTTATTATAGGTTATGTGTACAAATTGCATCTTTTTATTTAGACAACTTATGTAAAATAAATACTTATGTTAGCTTTCATGTTGATGGCACTTATATACCTTTAAGATGCTGACTAATACATTTTTAAATTTTTCGGATTTCGAGTATTACAGTATATGATTGAAACTCTCCTCCTAGTTTTAGAAGAAACTATATGTATTTTAAATTCTAAGTTTTGAATCATGTATTTGAGATTATCTAAAGCTTTTACACGACTATTTTTAAACATGTTTAGAATCGTTGTTTTTCGAGTTATTGTTTATTTATTTGTACATCTGCATACCTTGTTTTTAGAAACTCTAAATATTTTAAATACTTAAGTTTTTTCTCGAGAGTAATTACAGAATAGAAAAGATTTCGAGTAATTAACAGAATATTATTGCGATGCATTCATAGTTTTAGAAACTCTATGTACTTTAAAAAAATAGTTTTATATCATGCTTTTAGAGCTTTTTTTAAGCTTTTAAATGACTGCTTTAAAACATTTTAAAATCTGTTAGTTTCGAGTTATTATAGGTTATGTGTACAAATTACATCTTTTTATTTAAACATCTTATGTATATAAATACTTATGTTTAGCATCATGTTGCTAGGTACTTATAGACCTTAAAATGGCTATACTAATACATTTTTAAATTTTGAGATATCGAGTAATTACAGTATAAGATTACAGCTGCCTTCCTAGATTTAGAATCTCTCGTTTTTTGAATCCATTTGTTTTGCATCATGTTTAAGAGCTTTTCAAAAGCTTTTAAAAGACTATTTTAAAACATTTTCGAATCTGTTAGTTTTCGAGTTATTATAGGTTATGTGTACAAATTACATCTTTTTATTTAGACACTTATGTAAAATAAACTTATGTTTAGCATCATGTTGATGGGCACTTATAGACCTTTAAAATAGCTATACTAATACATTTTAAAATTTGTAAGATTTCGATTAATTACCGTAAATGTTTAAACTGTCTTCCAGTTTTAGAAAATCTATGTATTTTAAATACATAAGTTTTGAATCATGTTTTAGATATTTTCAAGAGCTTTTAAAAGACTGTTTTAAAAATTTTAGAATCTGTAAATTTTCGAGTTATTTGACTTCTGTGTACATTGAATACCTTGATTTTAGACACTGTAAATATTTTAATACTTAAGTTATTTCTCTGGTTTTAGTGCGTTTCAAGAGCTTTAAAATGTCTGTTTAAAACATTTTAGAATTTGTTATTTTTCTAGTTATTTTAGGTTATGTGTACAAATTACATCTTTTTATTTAAACATCTTATCTATATTAAATACTTATGTTTAGAATCATGTTGCTAGGTACTTATAGACCTTTAAAATGGCTATACTAATACATTTTTAAATTTTTGAGATATCGAGTAATTACAGTATAAGATTACAGATGCCTTCCTAGTTTTTAGAATCTCTATTTATTTTAAATACATATGTTTTGCAACATGTTTAAGAGCTTTTCAAGAACTTTTAAAAGACTATTTTAAAACATTTTAGAATCTGTTAGTTTTCGAGTTATTATAGGTTATGTGTACAAATTACATCTTTTTATTTAGACAACTTATGTAAAATAAATACTTATGTTTAGCACCATGTTAATGGGCACTTATAGACCTTTAAAATGGCTATACTAATACATTTTAAAATTAGTAAGACTTCGAGTAATTACAGTTTATTGATTGCTGTCCCTTCCCATTTTAGAATCTCTATGTATTTTAAATACATAGTTTTGCATCATGTTTAAGAGCTTTTTAAGAGCTTTAAAAGACTTTTTTAAAACATTTTAGAATCTGTTCAGTTTTCAAGTTATTATGGTTATGTGTACAAATTACATCTTTTATTTAGACAACTTATGTAAAATAAATACTTATGTTTAGCATCTGTTGATGGGCACTTATATACCTTTAAAATGGCTGTACTAATACATTTTTAAATTTTTCGGATTTCGAGTAATTACAGTATATGATTGAAACTCTCCTCCGTTTTTAGAAACTCTATGTATTTAAATTCCTAAGTTTAAATCATGTATTTGAGATTATCTTAATGCTTTTACAAGACTAGTTTTTAAACATTTTAGAATCTCTTGGTGTTTCGAGTTATTAGAATTTATTTGTACCTCTGCATACTTGTTTTTAGAAACTCTAATATTTAAATACTTAAGGTTTTTCTCAGGTTTAAGAGAATTTCAAGAGCTTTAAAATGACTGTTTTAAAACATTTTAGAATTTGTTATTTTATAGTTATTTTAAATTATGTGTACAAATTATATCTTTTTATTTAAACAACTTATGTAATATTAAATACTTATGTTTGGCACCATGTTTTTGGGCACTATAGACTTTTAAATAGCCATACTAATACATTTTTAAATTTTTAAGATTTCGAGTAATTACAGAATATTATTGCAGATGCATTCATAGTTTTTAGAAACTCTATGTACTTTAAAAAAATAAGTTTTTATATCATGTTTTAGAGCTTTTTTTAAGCTTTAAATGACTGCTTTAAAACATTTTAAAATCTGTTAGTTTTCGAGTTATTATAGGTTATGTGTACAAATTACCTCTTTTTATTTAAACATCTTATGTGTAATAAATACTTATGTTTAGCATCATTTGCTAGGTACTTATAGACCTTTAAGATGGCTATACTAATACATTTTTAATTTTTTGAGATATCGAGTAATTACAGTATAAGATTACAGCTGCCTTCCTAGTTTTTAGAATTTCTATGTATTTATACAATATGTTTTGCATCATGTTTAAAAGCTTTTCAAGAGCTTTTAAAGACTATTTTAAAACATTTTAGAATCTGTTAGTTTCGAGTAATATAGGTTATTTGTACAATTACATCTTTTTATTTAGACAACTTATGTAAAATAATACTTATGTTTAGCACCATGTTGATGGGCACTTATGACATTTAAAATGGATGTACTAATACATTTCTAAATTTTTCGGATTTCGAGTAATTACAGTATATGATTGAAAATCTTCCCAGTTTTTAGAAACTCTATGTATTTTAAATTCCTGAGTTTTGAATTATGTATTTATTTAAGATACTAAAGCTTTTACAAGACTGTTTTAAAATTTTAGAATCTTTTAATTTTCGAGTTATTAGAATTTTTTTGTACATCTGCATACCTTGGTTTTAGAAACTCAAATATTTTAAATACTTAATTTAGTTCTCAGTTTTAGAGCGTTTTTAAGATCTTTAAATGACTGTTTTAAAACATTTTAGAATTTTTATTTTTTCTAGTTATTTTAGGTTATGTGTACAAATTACATTTTTTTTTTAAACATCCTATGTATATTAAATACTTATGTTTAGCATCATGTTTGCTAGGTACTTATAGACCTTTAAAATGCCTATACTAATACATTTTAAATTTTTGAGATATCGAGTAATTACAGTATAAGATTCAGCTGCCTTCCTAGATTTAGAATCTCTATGTTTTTGAATACATATGTTTTGCATCATGTTAAGAGCTTTTCAAGAGCTTTTAAAGACTATTTTAAAACATTTTAGAATCTGTTAGTTTCGAGTTTATTATAGGTTATGTGTACAAATTACATCTTTTTTATTTAGACAACTATGTAAAATAAATACTTATGTTTAGCACCATGTGATGGGCACTTATAGACCTTTAAAATGGCTATACTAATGCATTTTAAAATTTGTAAGATTTCGATTAATTACAGTAAATGATTGAAACTGCTTCCTTCCCAGTTTTAAAAACTCTATGTATTTTAAATACTAAGTTTGTTAATCATGTTTTTAGATATTTTCAAGAGCTTTTAAAAGACTGTTTTTAAACATTTTAGAATCTGTTAGTTTTCGAAGTATTTGAGTTTTTTGTAAAACTGCATACCTTTTTTTTAGACACTCTAAATATTTTAAATACTTAAGTTTTTTCTCAGGTTTTAGAGAATTTAAAGAGCTTTAAACTGACTGTTTTAAAATATTTTAGTATTTGTTATTTTTATAGTTATTTTAGATTATGTGTACAAATTATATCTTTTTATTTAAACATCTTATGTATATAAAATACTTATGTTTAGCATCGTTTTGTTAGGCACTTATAGACCTGTAAAATGGCTATACTAATACATTTTTAAATTTTAAAGATTTCGAGTAATTACAGTATATGTTTGAAATTCTCTTCCCAGTTTTTAGAAACTCTATCTATTTTAAATTCATAAGTTTTGAATGATGTTTTAGAGATTATCTAGAGCTTTTAAAAGACTGTTTTAAAACATTTTAGAATCTGTTAGTTTTCGAGTTATTATTGGTTATTTGTACAAATTATATCTGTTTATTTAGACAACTTATGTTAAATAAATACTTATGTTTACCATCATGTTGATAGGCACTTATAGACATTTAAAATGGCTGTACTAATACATTTTTAAATTTTTCGGAGATCGAGTAATTACAGTATATGATTGCAGCTGCCTTCCCAGTTTTTAAAAACTCTATGTATTTTAAAAACATATGTTTTGTATCAGCTTTAGAGCTTTTTAAGAGCTTTTGAATGACATATTTGAAACATTTCAGAATCTGTTAGTTTTTGAGTTATTAGTGTGTTTGTGTACTACTGCCTTCCTTGTTTCTAAACACTCTGAATATTTTAAATACTTAAGTTTTTTCTCAGGTTGTAGAGCATTTCAAGAGCTTTAAAATGACTGTTTTAAAACATTTTAGAATGTGTTATTTTTCTAGTTATTTTAGGTTATGTGTACAAATTACATCTTTTTATTTAAACATCTTAAGTATATAAATACTTATGTTTAGCATCATGTTGCTAGGTAATTATAGACCTTTAAAATGGCTATACTAATACATTTTAAAATTTTTAAGATATCGAGTAATTACAGTATAAGATTAAGCTGCCTTCCTAGTTTTTAGAATCTCTGTGTATTTTATATACATATGTTTTGGGCATCATGTTAAGAGCTTTTTCGAGAGCTTTTAAAAGACTGTTTTAAAACATTTTAGATCTGTTAGTTTTCGAGTTATTTGAGTTTCTGTGTACATCTGAATACCTTGATTTTAGACACTGTAATATATTCAAATACTTAAGTTTTTTTTTGTCAGGTTTTAGAGCATTTCAAGAGCTTTAAAATGACTGTTTTAAAACATTATAGAATTTGTTATTTTTTAGTTATTATAGTTATGTGTGCAAATTACATCTTTTTATATTAGACAACTTATGTAAAATAAATACTTATGTTTGCACCATGTTAAGGGGCACTTATAGACCTTAAAATGGCTATACTAATACATTTTAAAATTTGTAAGACTTCGATTAATACAGTTTATGATTGCTGCTGCCTTCCCAGTTTTTAGAATCTCTATGTATTTTAAATACATATGTTTTGCATCATGTTTAAGAGCGGTTTAAAGAGCTTTTAAAAGACTTTTTAAACATTTTAGAATCTGTCAGTTTTCAAGTTATTATAGGTTATGTGTACAAATTGCATCTGTTTTATTTAGACAACTTATGTAAATAAATACTTATGTTTAGCATCATGTTGATGGGCACTTATATACCTTTAAAATGGCTGTACTAATACATTTTTAAATTTTTCGGATTTCGAGTAATTACAGTATATGATTGAAACTCTCCTCCTATTTTTAGAAACTCTAGGTATTTAAATTCCTAGTTTAAATTAATGTATTTTGAGATTTTAATGCTTTTACAAGACTATTTTTAAACATTTTAGAATCTGTTAGTTTTCGAGTTATTAGAATTTATTTGTACATCTGCATACATTGTTTTAGAAACTCTAAATATTTTAAATACTAAGTTTTTTCTCGAGTAATTACAGAATAGAAAAGATTTCGAGTAATTACAGAATAGATTGCAGATGCATTCATAGTTTTTAGAAACTCTATGTACTTTATTAAAAACTAAGTTTTATATCATGTTTTAGAGCTTTTTTTAAGCTTTAAATGACTGCTTTAAAACAATTTTAAAATCTGTTAGTTTTCGAGTTATTATAGGTTATGTGTACAAATTACATCTTTTTATTTAAACATCTTATGTATATTAAATACTTATGTTTAGCATCATTGCTAGGTACTTATAGACCTTTAAAATGGCTATACTAATACATTTTTAAATATTTGAGATATCGAGTAATTACAGTATAAGATTACAGCTCCCTTCCTAGATTTAGAATCTCTATGTTTTTTGAATACAGATGTTTTGCATCATGTTTAAGAGCTTTTCAAGAGCTTTCAAAAGACTATTTTAAACATTTTAGAATCTGTTAGTTTTCGAGTTATTAAAGGTTATTTGTACAAATTACATCTTTTTATTTAGATAACTTATGTAAAATAATACTTATGTTTAGCACCATATGATATGCACTTATAGACCTTTAAAATGGTGTACTAATACATTTTAAATTTTTCGGATTTCGAGTAATT
>QUOH01000100.1:15827-92065 GCA_010416925.1 Polistes metricus
AACTGTTTTGAAAACATTTTATAATTTGTTAGTTTTTGAGTTATTATAGGTTATGTTTACAAATTACATCTTTTTATTTAGACAACTTATGTATATTAAATACTTATGTTTAGCATCATGTTGTTAACCACTTTTAGGCATTTAAAAAGCGTATACTTATACATTTTAAAATTTGTAAGATTTCGGGTAATTTCAGTATATGTTTGCAGCTGCCATCCAAGTATTTAGAAACTCTATGTATTTTAAATACCTAAATTTTTTATCAGGTTTTAGAGCATATCATGACCTTGCAAATAACTGTTTTTAAACATTTTGGAATCTTTTAGTTTTCGATTTATTAGAGTTTTTTTGTACTTCTGCCTTCCTGGTGTTAGAAACTCTAAATATTTTAAATACTTAAGTTTTTTATCAAGTTTTAGAGCATTTTAAGAGCTTCAAAATAACTGTTTAAAACATTTTAGAATTTGTAAGATTTCGAGTAATTACAGTATATGATTGCAGGTTCTTTTCTAGTTTTTAGAAACTTTATGTATTTTAAATACCTATGTTTTTAATCAGTTTTCATAGCTTTTCAAGACCTTGAAAATAACTGTTTTAAAACATTTTGGAATCATTTATTTTTCGAGTTATTAGAGTTTTTGTGTACATGTGCCTACCTTGTTCTTAAATACTCTAAATATTTTAAATATTTAAGTTTATTATCAGGTTTTCGTGCATTCTAAGAGCTTGAATATAACTGTACCAAAAAATTTTATAATTTGTTAGTTTTCGAGTTATTATAGCTTACGTGTACAAATTTCATCTTTTTATTTAGACAACTTATGTATATTAAATACTTATGTTTAGCATCATGTTGTTAGGCACTTTTAGCCTTTAAAAAGGGTATACATATACATTTTAAAATTTGTAAAATTTCCGGTAATTACAGTATATGTTTGCAGCTGCCACCCCAGTATTTAGAAACTCTATGTATTTTAAATACCTAAATTTTTTACCAGGTTTTAGAGGATTTCAAGACCTTGAAAATCACTCTTTTAAAACATTTTAGAATCTTTTAGTTTTCGAGTTATTAGAGTTTTTGTGTACATCTCCCTACAATGTTCTTAAACACTCTAAATATTTTAAAATCTTAAGTTTATTTTTAGGTTTAAGTGCATCTTAAGAGCTAAAAAATAACTGTTTTAAAACATTTTAGAATTTGTTAGTTTTCGAGTTATTATAGGTTATGTGTACAAAATACATCTTTTTATTTAAAAAACTTATGTATATTAAATACTTATGTTTAGCATCATGTTGTTAGGCACTTTTAGGCTTTTAAAAAGGATATACTTATACATTTTATAATTTGTAAGATTTCGAGTAATTACAGTATATGATTGCCGCTGCCATCCCAGTAGTTAAAAATTATATTTATTTTAAATACCTAAGTTTTGCATCAGATTCTAGAGCTTTTCAATTTGTTTTAAATTACTGTTTTAAAACATTATAGAAACTGATATTTTTTGAGTTAAAAGTTTTTGTGTACGTCTGCCTACCTTGTTCTTAAACACTCTACATATTTTAAATATTTAAGTTTTTTATCAGGTTTTAGAGCATATCAAGACCTTGAAAATAACTCTTTTAAAACATTATAGAATCTGTTAGTTTTCGAGTTTTTAGAGTTTTTGTGTACATCTGCCTACAATGTTCTTAAACACACTAAATATTCTAAAATCTTAAGTTTATTTTTAGGTTTTAGTGCATTTTAGGAGCTGAAAAATAACTGTTTTAAAACATTTTAGAATTTTTTAGTGTTCGAGTTTTTATAGGTTATGGGTACAAATTACATCTTTTTATTTAGTCAACTTATGTATATTAAATACTTATGTTTAGCATCATGATGTTAGGCACTTTTAGGCCTATAAAAAGCGTTTACTTATACATTTTAAAATTTGTAAGATTTCGGGTAATTGCAGTATACGTTTGCAGCTGCCATCCCAGTATTTAGAAACTCTATGTATTTTAAATACCTAAGTTTTGCATCAGATTTTAGAGCTTTTCAAAAGTTTTAAATGACTGTTTTAAAACATTTTAGAATCTGTTAGCTTTTGAGTTATTAGAGTTTTTGTGTAAATCGGCATACTTTGTCCATAAACACTCTAAGTATTTTAAATGTTTAAGTTTATTATTAGGTTTTAGTGCATTTTAAGACCTTGAAAATAACTGTTTTAAAACATTTTGGAATTATTTATTTTTCGAGTTATTAGAGTTTTTTTGTACATATGCCTACCTTGTTCTTAAACACTCTAAATATTTTAAATATTTAAGTTTATTATCAGGTTTTAGTGCATTTTAAGAGCTTTAATATAACTGTTTTAAAACATTTTATAATTTCTTAGTTATCGAGTTATTATAGCTTACGTGTACAAATTTCATCTTTTTATTTAAACATCTTATGTATATTAAATACTTATGTTTAGCATCATGTTGTTAGGCACTTTTAAGCTTTTTAAAAGGGTATACTTATACATTTTATAATTTGTAAGATTTCGGGTAATTGCAGTATATGTTTGCAGCTGCCATCCCAGTATTTAGAAACTCTATGTATTTTAAATACCTAAATTTTTTATCAGGTTTTAGAGCATTTCAAGACCTTGAAAATAACTCTTTTAAAACATTTTAGAATCATTTATTTTTCGAGTTATTATAGTTTTTGTGTAGATCTGCCTACCTTGTTCTTGAACACTCTACATATTTTAAAATCTTAAGTATATTATCAGGTTTTAGTGCATTTAAAGAGCTTAAAAATAACTGTTATAAACATTTTAGAATTTGTTAGTTTTCGAGTTATTAGTGGTTATGTTTACAAATTACATCTTTTTATTTAGACAACTTATGTATATTAAATACTTATGTTTAGCATCATGTTGTTGGGAACTTATAAACCTTTTAAATTGCTATTTGAAAACATTTTAAATTAGTTAGTCTTAGACAAATTATAGTTTTATGTGCAGATTCCTTCTTTTTTTTAAAAAAACTTATATATTTTAAATACTTAAGTCTTGCATTATGCTTTAAGGCATTTTGGGGGCTTTAAAATAAATGATTAAGACATTTTAGAATCTGGTAATTTTTGATTAATTAAAGTTTATATATACACATTCCTACTTTTTTTTTTTAAACAACATATGTATATTAAGTACTTATGTTTAGCATCAGTTTTTTATGCATTTAAAGAGCTTTAAAATTGCTATATTATTACATTTCAAAATTTGTAAGATTTCGGGTAATTGCAGTATATGTTTGCAGCTGCCATCCCAGTATTTAGAAATAATATTTATTTTAAATACCTAAGTTTTGCATCCGATTCTAGAGCTTTTCAAGATCTTTTAAATGACTGTTTTAAGAAATTATAGAAACTGATATTTTTTGAGTTTATAGTTTTTGTGTACATCTGCCTTCCTTATTCTTAAACACTCTATATATTTTTAATATTTAGGTTTATTATAAGGTTTTATTGCATTTTAAGACCTTGAAAATAACTGTTTTAATACATTTTGGAATCATTTATTTTACGAGTTATTAGAGTTTTTGTGTAGATCTGACTTTTTCATTCTTAAACACTCTAAATATTTTAAATATTTAAGTTTATTATCAGGTTTTAGTGCATTTAAAGCGCTTAAAAATAACTGTTTTAAAACATTTTAGAATTTCTAAGTTTTCGAGTTATTATAGGTTATGTGTACAAAATACATCTTTTTATTTAAAAAACTTATGTATATTAAATACTTATGTTTAGCATCATGTTGTTAGGCACTTTTAGGGCTTTAAAAATGATATACTTATACATTTTATAATTTGTAAGATTTCAAGTAATTACAGTATATGATTGCCGCTGCCATCCCAGTATTTAGAAATTATATTTATTTTAAATACCTAAGTTTTGCATCAGATTCTAGAGCTTTTCAAGATCTTTTAAATGACTGTTTTAAAACATCATAGAAACTGATATTTTTTGAGTTAAAAGTTTTTGTGTACATCTGCCTACCTTGGTCTTAAACACTCTTAATATTTTAAATATTTAAGTTTATTATCAGGTTTAAGTGCATTTTAAGACCTTGAAAATAACTGTTTTAAAACATTTTGGAATCATTTATTTTTCGAGTTATTAGAGTTTTTGTGTACATCTGCCTACTTTGTTCTTAAACCCTCTACATATTTTAAAATCTTAAGTATATTATCAGGTTTTAGTGCATTTAAAGAGCTCAAAAATAACTGTTTTAAAACATTTTAGAATTTGTTAGTTTTTGAGTTATTATAGGTTATGTTTACAAATTATATCTTTTTATTTAGACAACTTACGTATATTAAATACTTATGTTTAGCATCATGTTGTTAAGCACTTTATGGCCTTTAAAAAGGGTATACATATACATTTTAAAATTTGTAAGATTTCCGGTAATTACAGTATATGTTCGCAGCTCCTATCCCAGTACTTAGAAACTCGATGTATTATAAATACCTAAATTGTTAATCAGGTTTTAGAGCATTTTAAGACCTTGAAAATAACTCTTTTAAAACATTATAGAATCTGTTAGTTTTCGAGTTATTACAGTTTTTGTGTACATCTGCCTACAATGTTCTTAAACACACTAAATATTTTAAAATCTTAAGTTTATTTTTAGGTTTTAGTGCATTTTAAGAGCTGAAAAATAACTGTTTTAAAACATTTTAGAATTTGTTAGTTTTCGAGTTTTTATAGGTTATGTGTACAAATTACATCTTTTTAATTAGTTAACTTATGTATAATAAATACTTATGTTTAGCATCATGTTGTTAGGCACTTTTAAGCTTTTTAAAAGGGTATACTTATACATTTTAAAATTTGTAAGATTTCGAGTAATTACAGTATATGATTTTAGCTGCCATCCCAGTATTTAAAAACTGTATGTATTTAAAATACCTAAATTTTTCATTAAGTTCAGAGCTTTTCATGATCTTTTAAATGAATGTTTTTAATACATTATAGAAACTGTTAGTTTTTGAAATATTAGAGTTTTTGTGTACATCTGCCTACCTTGTTCCTAAACACTCTAAATATTTTAAAATCTTAAGTTTATTATCACGTTTTAGTGCATTTAAAGAGCTTAAAAATTACTGTTTTAAAACATTTTAGAATTTGTAAGATTTCGAGAAATTACATTATATGATTGCAGGTTCTTTTCTAGTTTTTAAAAACTCTATGTACTTTAAATACCTATGTTTTTAATCAGTTTTCATAGCTTCTCAAGACCTTGAAAATAACTGTTTTAAAACATTTTGGAATCATTTATTTTTCGAGTTATTAGAGTTTTTGTGTACATGTGCCTACCTTGTTCTTAAATACTCTAAATATTTTAAATATTTAAGTTTATTATCAGGTTTTAGTGCATTTTAAGAGCTTGAATATAACTGTATCAAAAAATTTTATTATTTGTTTGTTTTCGAGTTATTATAGCTTACGTGTACAAATTACATCTTTTTATTTAGACAACTTATGTATAATAAATACTTATGTTTAGCATCATGTTGTTAGGTACTTTTAGGCCTTTTAAAATGGGTATACATATACATTTTAAAATCTGTAAGATTTCCGGTAATTACAGTATATGTTTGCAGCTGCCACCCCAGTATTTAGAAACTCTATGTATTTTAAATACCTAAATTTTTTATCAGGTTTTAGAGCATTTCAAGACCTTGAAAATAACTCTTTTAAAACATTTTAGAATCTTTTAGTTTTTGAGTTATTAGAGTTTTTGTGTACATCTGCTTACAATTTTCTTCAACACTCTAAATATTTTAAAATCTTAAGTTTATTTTTAGGTTTTAGTGCATTTTAAGAGCTGAAAAATAACTGTTTTAAAACATTTTAGAATTTGTTAGTTTTTCAGTTATAATAGGTTATGTGTACAAAATACATATATTTATTTAAACAACTTATGTATATTAAATACCTAAGTTTAGCATCATGTTTTTAGGAATTTTTAGGCCTTTAAAAAAGATATACTTATACATTTTATAATTTGTAAAATTTCGAGTAATTACAGTATATGATTGCCGCTGCCATTCCAGTATTTAGAAATTATATTTATTTTAAATACCTACGTTTTGCATTAGATTCTAGAGCTTTTCAAGATCTTTTAAATGACTGTTTTAAAACATTATAGAAACTGATATTTTTTGAGTTAAAAGTTTTTGTGTACATCTGCCTAACTTGTTCTTAAACACTCTATATATTTTAAATATATAAGTTTATTATCAGGTTTTAGTGCATTTTAAGACCTTGAAAATAACTGTTTTAAAACATTTTGGAATCATTTATTTTTCGAGTTATTAGAGTTTTTGTGTAGATCTGCCTACCTTGTTCTTGAACACTCTAAATATTTTTAAATCTTAAGTATATTATCAGGTTTTAGAGCATTTAAAGAGCGTAAAAATAACTGTTTTAAAACACTTTAGAATTTGTTAGTTTTCGAGTGATTATAGGTTATGTTTACAAATTATATCTTTTTATTTAGACAACTTATGTATATTAAATACTTATGTTTAGCATCATGTTGTTAAGCACTTTTAGGCCTTTAAAAAGGGTATACATATACATTTTAAAATTTGTAAGATTTCAGGTAATTACAGTACATGTTTGCAGCTGCCATCACAGTACTTAGAAAATCTATGTATTTTAAATACCTAAATTTTTTATCAGGTTTTAGAACATTTCAAGACCTTGAAAATAATTTTTTTTAAACATTTTGGAATCTGTTATTTTTCGATTTATTAGAGTTTTTTTGTACATCTGCCTTCCTTGTGTTAGAAACTCTAAATATTTTAAATATTTAAGTTTTTTATCAGGTTTTAGAGCATTTTAAGAGCTTCAAAATAACTGTTTTAAAACATTTTATAATTTGTAAGATTTCGAGTAATTACAGTATATGATTGCAGGTTCTTTTCTTGTTTTTAGAAACTCTATGTATTTTAAATACCTATGTTTTTAATCAGTTTTCATAGCTTTTCAAGAGCTGCTAAATGACTGTTCTAAAACATTTTAGAATTTGTTAGTTTTCGAGTTATTATATTTTTGTGTACACCTGCCTACAATGTTCTTAAACACTCTAAATATTTTAAAATCTTAAATTTATTTTTATGTTTTAGTGCATTTTAAGAGCTGGAAAATAACTGTTTTAAAACATTTTAGAATTTGTTAGTTTTCGAGTTATTATAGGTTATGTGTACAAATTACATCTTTTAATTTAGTCAACCTATGTATATTAAATACTTATGTTTAGCATCATGTTGTTAGGAACTTTTAGGCCTTTAAGAAGCGTATACTTATACATTTTAAAATTTGTAAGATTTCGTGTAATTACAGTATGTGTTTGCAGCTGCCATCCCAGTATTTAGAAACTCTATGTATTTTAAATACCTAAATTTTTTATCAGGTTTTAGAGCATTTCAAGACATTGAAAATAACTCTTTTAAAACATTTTAGAATCTGTTAGTTTTCGAGTTATTAGAGTTTTTTTGTACACCTGCATTCCTTGTGTTAAAAACTAAATATTTTAAATACTTAAGTTTTTTATCAGGTTTTAGAGCATTTTAAGAGCTGCAAAATAACTGTTTTTAAACATTTTAGAATTGTTAGTTATTCAGTTATAATAGGTTATGTGTACAAAATACATCTATTATTAATCACTTATGTATATTAATACTTAGTTAATCATCATGTTGTTAGGCACTTTTAGGCCTTTAAGAAGCGTATACTTATACATTTAAAATTTGTAAGATTTCGAGTAATTACAGTATATGTTTGCAGCTGCATCCCAGTATTTAGAAACTCTATGTATTTTAAATTCCTAATTTTTATATAAGGTTTTAGAGCATTTCAAGACCTTGAAAATAACTGTTTTAAAACATTTTGGAATAATTTATTTTTTCGATTCATTAGAGTTTTTTTTGTACACCTGCATTCCTTGTGTTAGAAAAACTAAATATTTTAAATACTTAAGTTTTTTATCAGGTTTTAGAGCATTTTAAGAGCTGCAAAATAACTGTTTTAAAACATTTTAGAATTTGTTAGTTATTCAGTTATAATAGGTTATGTGTACAAAATACATCTATTTATTTAATCAACTTATGTATATTAAATACTTATGTTTAGCATCATGTTGTTAGGCACTTTTAGGCCTTTAAGAAGCGTATACTTATACATTTTAAAATTTGTAAGATTTCGAGTAATTACAGTATATGTTTGCAGCTGCCATCCCAGTATTTAGAATCTTTACGTATTTTAAATACCTAAGTTTTGCATCAGATTCTAGAGCTTTTCAAGAGTTTTAAATGACTGTTTTAAAACATTTTAGTATCTGTTAGCTTTCGAGTTATTAGAGTTTTTGTGTAAATCTGCATAACTTGTCCATAAACACTCTAAGTATTTTAAATATTTAAGTTTATTATCAGGTTTTAGTGCATTTTAAGACCTTTAAAATACCTGTTTTAAAACATTTTGGAATCATTTATTTATCGAGTAATTGGAGTTTTTTTGTACATCTGACTATTTCATTCTTAAAAACTCTAAATATTTTAAATATTTAAGTTTCTTATCAGGTTTTAGTGCATTTTAATAGCTTGAATATAACTGTTTTAAAACATTTTATAATTTGTTAGTTTTCGAGTTATTATAGCCTACGTGTACAAATTTCATCTTTTTGTTTAGACATCTTATGTATAGTAAATACTTATGTTAAGCATCATGTTGTTAGGCACTTTTAAGCTTTTTAAAAGGGTATACTTATACATTTTAAAATTTGTAAGATTTCGAGTAATTACAGTATATGATTTCAGCTGCCATCCCAGTATTTAGAAACTGTGTGTATTTTAAATACCTAAATTTTTTATCAGGTTTTAGAGCATTTCATGACCTTGCAAATAACTGTTTTTAAACATTTTAGAATCTGTTATTTTTCGAGTTATTAGAGTTTTTTTGTACATCTGCCTTCCTTGTGTTAGAAACTCTAAATACTTTAAATACTTAAGTTTTTTATCAGGTTTTAGAGCATTTTAAGAGCTTCAAAATAACTGTTTTAAAACATTTTAGAATTTGTAAGATTTCGAGTAATTACAGTATATGATTGCAGGTTCTTTTCTTGTTTTTAGAAACTGTATGTATTTTAAATACCTATGTTTTTAATCAGTTTTCATAGCTTTTCAAGAGCTGCTAAATGACTGTACTAAAGCATTTTAGAATCTGTTAGTTTTCAAGTTATTATAGTTTTTGTGTACATCTGCCTACCATGTTCCTAAACACTCTAAATATTTTAAAATCTTAAATTTATTTTTATGTTTTAGTGCATTTTAAGAGCTGGAGAATAACTGTTTTAAAACATTTTAGAATTTGTTAGTTTTCGAGTTATTATAGGTTATGTGTACAAATTACATCTTTTAATTTAGTCAACTTATGTATATTAAATACTTATGTTTAGCATCATGTTGTTAGACACTTTTAGGCCTTTAAGAAGCGTATACTTATACATTTTAAAATTTGTAAGATTTCGAGTAATTACAGTATATGATTGCAGCTGCCATCCCAGTATTTAGAATCTTTACGTGTTTTAAATACCTAAGTTTTGCATCAGATTCTAGAGCTTTTCAAGAGTTTTAAATGACTGTTTTAAAACATTTTAGAATCTGTTAGCTTTCGAGTTATTACAGTTTTTGTGTACATCTGCATACCTTGTCCATAAAAACTCTAAGTATTTTAAATATTTAAGTTTATCATCAGGTTTTAGTGCATTTAAAGAGCTTAAAAATAACTGTTATAAAACATTTTAGAATTTGTTAGTTTTCGAGTTATTAGAGGTTATGTTCACAAATTACATCTTTTTATTTAGACAACTTATGTATATTAAATACTTACGTTTAGCATCATGTTGTTAGGCACTTTTAGGCCTTTAAAAAGGGTATACTTATACATTTTAAAATTTGTAAGATTTCGGGTAATTGCAGTATATGTTTGCAGCTGCCATCCCAGTATTTAGAAACTCTATGTATTTTAAATACCTAAATTTTTTATCAGGTTTTAGAGCATTTCATGACCTTGCAAATAACTGTTTTTAAACATTTTGGAATCTGTTATTTTTCGAGTTACTAGAGTTTTTTTGTATATCCGCCTTTCTTTGTGTTAGAAACTCTAAATATTTTAAATACTGTAGTTTTTTATCAGGTTTTAGAGCGTTTTAAGAGCTTCAAAATAACTGTTTTAAAACATTTTAGAATTTGTAAGATTTCGAGTAATTACAGTATATGATTGCAGGTTTTTTTCTTGTTTTTAGAAACTCTATGTATTTTAAATACCTATGTTTTTAATCAGTTTTCATAGCTTTTCAAGAGCTGCTAAATGACTGTTCTAAAAGATTTTAGAATCTGTTAGTTTTCGAGTTATTAGAGTTTTTGTGTACATCTGCCTACCATGTTCTTAAACACTCTAAATATTTTTAATATTTAAGTTTATTATCAGGTTTTAGTGCAATTTAAGAGCTTGAATGTAACTGTTTTAAAACATTTTATAATTTGTTAGTTTTCGAGTTATTATAGCCTACGTGTACAAATTTCATCTTTTTGTTTAGACATCTTATGTATAGTAAATACTTATGTTAAGCATCATGTTGTTAGGCACTTTTAAGCTTTTTAAAAGGGTATACTTATACATTTTAAAATTTGTAAGATTTCGAGTAATTACAGTATATGATTTCAGCTGCCATCCCAGTATTTAGAAACTGTGTGTATTTTAAATACCTAAATTTTTTTTCAGGTTTTAGAGCATTTCATGACCTTGCAAATAACTGTTTTTAAACATTTTGGAATCTGTTATTTTTCGAGTTATTAGAGTTTTTTTGTACATCTGCCTTCCTTGTGTTAGAAACTCTAAATATTTTAAATACTTAAGTTTTTTATCAGGTTTTAGAGCATTTTAAGAGCTTCAAAATAACTGTTTTAAAACATTTTAGAATTTGTAAGATTTCGAGTAATTATAGTATAAGATTGCAGGTTCTTTTCTTGTTTTTAGAAACTCTATGTATTTTAAATACCTATGTTTTTAATCAGTTTTCATAGCTTTTCAAGAGCAGCTAAATGACTGTACAAAAACATTTTAGAATCTGTTAGATTTCAAGTTATTATAGTTTTTGTGTATATCTGCCTACCATGTTCTTAAACACTCTAAATATTTTAAAATCTTAAATTTATTTTTATGTTTTAGTGCATTTTAAGAGCTGGAAAATAACTGTTTTAAAACATTTTAGAATTTGTTAGTTTTCGAGTTATTATAGGTTATGTGTACAAATTACATCTTTTAAATTAGTCAACTTATGTATATTAAATACTTATGTTTAGCATCATGTTGTTAGACACTTTTAGGCCTTTAAGAAGCGTATACTTATACATTTTAAAATTTGTAAGATTTCGTGTAATTACAGTATATGTTTGCAGCTGCCATCCCAGTATTTAGAAACTCTATGTGTTTTAAATACCTAAATTTTTTATCAGGTTTTAGAGCATTTCAAGACCTTGAAAATAACTCTTTTAAAACATTTTAGAATCTGTTAGTTTTCGAGTTATTAGAGTTTTTTTGTACACCTGCATTCCTTGTGTTAGAAAAACTAAATATTTTAAATACTTAAGTTTTTTATCAGGTTTTAGAGCATTTTAAGAGCTTCAAAATAACTGTTTTAAAACATTTTAGAATTTGTTAGTTATTCAGTTATAATAGGTTATGTGTACAAAATACATCTATTTATTTTATCAACTTATGTATATTAAATACTTATTTTTAGCATCATGTTGTTAGGAACTTTATGGCCTTTAAAAAGGATATACTTATACATTTTAAAATTTGTAAGATTTCGAGTAATTACAGTATATGATTGCAGCTGCCATCCCAGTATTTAGAATCTTTACGTGTTTTAAATACCTAAGTTTTGCATCAGATTCTAGAGCTTTTCAAGAGTTTTAAATGACTGTTTTAAAACATTTTAGAATCTGTTAGCTTTCGAGTTATTACAGTTTTTGTGTACATCTGCATACCTTGTACATAAAAACTCTAAGTATTTTAAATATTCAAGTTTATTATCAGGTTTTAGTGCATTTTAAGACCCTAGAAAATAACTGTTTTAAAACATTTTTGAATCTGTTAGTTTTCGAGTTATTATAGGTTATGTGTACAAATTAAATCTTTTTAATTAGTCAAATTATGTAAATTAAATACTTATGTTTAGCATCATGTTGTTAGGCACTTTTAGGCCTTTAAGAAGCGTATACTTATACATTTTAAAATTTGTAAGATTTCGTGTAATTACAGTATATGTTTGCAGCTGCCATCCCAGTATTTAGAAACTCTATGTATTTTAAATACCTAAATTTTTTATAAGGTTTTAGAGCATTTCAAGACCTTGAAAATAACTGTTTTAAAACATTTAGGAATCATTTATTTTTCGAGTTATTAAAGTTTTTTTGTACATCTGCCTTCCTTGTGTTAGAAACTCTAAATATTTTAAATACTTAAGTTATTTATCAGGTTTTAGAGCATTTTAAGAGCTTCAAAATAACTATTTTAAAACATTTTGGAATTTGTTAGTTTTTGAGTTATAATAGGTTATGTGTACAAAATACATCTATTTATTTATTCAACTTATGTATATTAAATATTTATTTTTAGCATCATGTTGTTAGGAACTTTTAGGCCTTTAAAAAGGATATACTTATACAATTTAAACTTTGTAAGTTTTCGAGTAATTACAGTATATGATTGCAGCTGCCATCCCATTATTTAGAATCTTTATGTATTTTAAATACCTAAGTTTTGCATCAGATTCTAGAGCTTTTCAAGAGTTTTAAATGACTGTTTTAAAACATTTTAGTATCTGTTAGCTTTCGAGTTATTAGAGTTTTTGTGTAAATCTGCATAACTTGTCCATAAACACTCTAAGTATTTTAAATATTTAAGTTTATTATCAGGTTTTAGTGCATTTTAAGACCTTTAAAATACCTGTTTTAAAACATTTTGGATACATTTATTTTTCGAGTAATTGGAGTTTTTTTGCACATCTGACTATTTCATTCTTAAACACTCTAAATATTTTAAATATTTAGGTTTATTATCAGGTTTTAGTGCATTTTAAGAGCTTGAATATAACTGTTTTAAAACATTTTATAATTTGTTAGTTTTCGAGCTATTATAGCCTACGTGTACAAATTTCATCTTTTTGTTTAGACATCTTATGTATAGTAAATACTTATGTTAATCATCATGTTGTTAGGCACTTTTAAGCTTTTTAAAAGGGTATACTTATACATTTTAAAATTTGTAAGATTTCGAGTAATTACAGTATATGATATCAGCTGCCATCCCAGTATTTAGAAACTGTGTGTATTTTAAATACCTAAATTTTTCATTAAGTTCAGAGCTTTTCATGATCTTTTAAATGAATGTTTTAATACATTATAGAAACTGTTAGTTTTTGAATTATTAGAGTTTTTGTGTACATCTGCCTACCTTGTTCTTAAACACTCCAAATATTTTAAAATCTTAAGTTTATTATCACGTTTTAGTGCATTTAAAGAGCTTAAAAATAACTGTTATAAAACATTTTAGAATTTGTTAGTTTTTGAGTTATTATAGGTTATGTTCACAAATTACATCTTTTTATTTAGACAACTTATGTATATTAAATACTCATGTTTAGCATCATGTTGTTAGGCACTTTTAGGCCTTTAAAAAGCGTATACTTATACATTTTAAAATTTGTAAGATTTCGGGTAATTGCAGTATATGTTTGCAGCTGCCATCCCAGTATTTAGAAACTCTATGTATTTTAAATACCTAAGTTTTTTATCAGGATTTAGAGCATTTCATGACCTTGCAAATAACTGTTTTAAAACCTTTTGGAATCATTTATTTTTCTAGTTATTTGAGTTGTTTTGTACATCTGCCTATTTTTTTTTTTAAACACTCTAAATATTTTAAATATTTAAGTTTATTATAAGGTTTTAGTACATTTTAAGAGCTTGAATATAACTGTTTTAAATCATTTTATAATTTGTTAGTTTTCGAGTTATTATACATTACGTGTACAAATTTCATCTTTTTATTTTGACAACTTATGTATATTAAATACTTATTTTTAGCATAATGTTGTTAGGCACTTTTAAGCTTTTTAAAAGGGTATACTTATACATTTTAAAATTTGTAAGATTTCGAGTAATTAAAGTATATGATTTCAGCTGCCATCCCAGTATTCAGAAACTCTATGTATTTTAAATACCTAAATTTTTTATCAGGTTTTAGAGCATTTCATGATCTTGCATATAACTATTTTTAAACATTTTGGAATTATTTATTTTTCGAGTTATAAGAGTTTTTTTGTACATCTGCCTTCCTTGTGTTAGAAACTGTAAATATTTTAAATACTTAAGTTATTTATTAGGTTTTAGAGCATTTTAAAAGCTTCAAAATAACTGTTTTAAAACATTTTAGAATTTGTTAGTTTTTGAGTTTTTGTAGCTTACGTGTACTAATTACATCTTATTATTTAGACAACTTATGTATATTAAATATGTATGTTTAGCATCTTGTTGTTAAGCACTTTTAGGCCTTTTAAATGGGTATACTTGTACATTTAAAAATTTGTAAGATTTCGAGTAATTACAGTATATGATTGCAGGTTATTTCCCAGTTTTTAGAAACACTAGGTATTTTAAATACCTGAAATTTTTATCAGGTTTTAGAGCATTTCAAGACCTTGAAAATAACTGATTTAAAACATTTTGGAATCATTTATTCTTCGAGTTATTAGAGTTTTTGTGTACATCTGCCTACCTTGTTCTTAAACACTCTAAATATTTTACATATTTAAGTTTATTATCAGGTTTTAGTGCATTTTAAGAGCTTAAAAATAACTGCTTTAGAACATTTTAGAATTTGTTAGTTTTCGAGTTATTATAGCTTACGTGTACAAATTTCATCTTTCTATTTAGACAACTTATGTATATAAAATATTTATGTTTAGCATCATGTTGTTAGGCACTTTTAAGCTTTTTAAAAGGGTATACTTATACATTTTAAAATTTGTAAGATTTCGTGTAATTACAGTATATGAGTTTATTTGCCATCTAAATATTTAGAAACTGTATGTATTTTAAATACCTAAATTTTTCATCAGGTTTTGGAGCATTTCAAGACCCTGAAAATAACTGTTTTAGAACATTTTGGAATCATTTATTTTTCGAGTAATTAGAGTTTTTTTGTACATCTGCCTTCATTGTGTTAGAAACTCTAAATATTTTAAATACTTAAGTCTTTATCAGGTTTTAGAGCATTTTAGGAGCTTAAAAATAACTGTTCTAAAACATTTGAGAATTGGATAGTTTTCGAGTTATTATAGGTTATGTTCACAAATTACATCTTTTTATTTAGACAACTTATGTATATTAAATACTTATGTTTAGCATCATGTTGTTGGGAACTTATAGACATTTTAAATTGCTACTTGAAAACATTTTAAATTAGTTAGTCTTTGACAAATTATAGTTTTATGTGCAGATTCCTTCTTTTTTTTAAAAAAACCTATATATCTTAAATACATAAGTCTTGCATTATGCTTTAAGTCATTTTAAGGGCTTTAAAAAAATGATTAAGACATTTTAGAATCTGGTAATTTTTGAGTAATTAAAGTTTATATATTCACATTTCTACTTTTTTTTTTAAAACAACATATGTATATTAAGTACCTATGTTTAGCATCGTGTTATTAGGCATTTAAAGAGCTTTAAAATGGCTATATTATTACATTTTAAAATTTGTAAGATTTCGAGTAGTTACAGTATATGAATGCAGTTTCCTTCCTAGTTTTTAGATACTCATTGTATTTTAAATACCTATGATTTTATCAGGTTTTATACTTTTCAAGAGCTTTTAAATGACTGTTTAAAAACATTTTAGAATCTGTTTTTTTTCGATGTATTAGAGTTTTTTTGTACATCTGCCATCTTTGTTTTATGAAACACTAAATATTCTAAATACTTAAGTTTTTTATCAGGTATTAGAGCTTTTCAAGAGTTTTAAATGACTGTTTTAAAACATTTTAGAATTTGTTTTTTTTCGAGTTATTAGTGTTTTTGTATACATCTGCCCCCTTGTTCTTAAACACTCTAAATATTTTAAATTTTTAAGTTTATTATCAGGTTTTAGTGCATTTTAAGAGCTTGAAAATAACTGTTTTAAAACATTTTAGAATTTGTTAGT
The DNA here is from genome assembly GCA_010416925.1 of Polistes metricus. NCBI lineage: Eukaryota > Metazoa > Arthropoda > Insecta > Hymenoptera > Vespidae > Polistes > Polistes metricus. Next base: position 32,137 of record QUOH01000100.1, read on the forward strand.
TTTTGAGTTTTTGTAGCTTACGTGTACTAATTACATCTTATTATTTAGACAACTTATGTATATTAAATAATTATGTTTAGCATCATGTTGTTAGGAACTTTTAGGCCTTTAAAAAGGATATACTTATACATTTTAAAATTTGTAAGATTTCGTGTAATTACAGTATATGATTGCAGCTGCTATCCCAGTATTTAGAATCTTTATGTATTTTAAATACCTCAGTTTTGCATCAGATTCTGGATCTTTTCAAGAGTTTTAAATGACTGTTTTAAAACATTTTAGAATCTGTTAGCTTTCGAGTTATTAGAGTTTTTGTGTACATCTGCCTACCTTGTTCTTAAACACACCAAATATTTTAAAATCTCAAGTTTATTTTCACGTTTTAGTGCATTTAAAGAGCCTAAAAAGAACTGTTCTAAAACATTTTAGAATTTGTTAGTTTTTGAGTTATTATAGGTTATGTGAACAAATTAAATCATTTTATTTAGACAACTTATGTATATTAAATACTTATGTTTAGCATCTGGTTGTTAGGCACTTTTATGCCTTTTAAAAGTGTATACTTATATATTTTAAAATTTGTAAGATTTCGAGTAATTACAGTATATGATTTCAGCTGCCATCTCAGTATTTAGAAACTCTATGTATTTTAAATACCTAAATTTTTTATCAGGTTTTAGAGCATTTCATGACCTTGCAAATAACTGTTTTTAAAAATTTTGGAATCATTTATTTTTAGAGTTATTAGAGTTTTTTTGTACATCTGCCTACCTTGTTCTTAAACACTCTAAATATTTTAAATATTTAAGTTTATTATCAGGTTTTAGTGCATTTTAAGAGCTTGAAAATAACTGCTTTAGAACATCTTAGAATTTGTTAGTTTTTGAGTTAGAATAGGTTATGTGTACAAAATACATCTATTTATTTAATCAACTTATGTATATTAAATATTTATTTTTAGCATCATGTTGTTAGGAACTTTTAGGCCTTTAAAAAGGATATACTTATACATTTTAAAATTTGTAAGATTTCGAGTAATGACAGTATATGATTGCAGATGCCATCCCAGTATTTAGAATCTTTATGTATTTTAAATACCTCAGTTTTGCATCAGATTCTAGAGCTTTTCAAGAGTTTTAAATGACTGTTTAAAACATTTTAGAATCTGTTAGCTTACGAGTTATTAGAGTTTTTGTGTACGTCTGCATACCTTGTCCATAAACACTATTAGTATTTTAAATATTTCAGTTTATTATCAGGTTTTAGTTCATTTATGACCTTGAAAATAACTGTTTTAAAACATTTTGGAATCATTTATTTTTCTAGTTATTAGAGTTTTTTGTACATCTGCCTATTTTTTTCTTAAACACTCTAAATATTTTAAATATTTAAGTTTATTATAAGGTTTTAGTACATTTTAAGAGCTTGAATATAACTGTTTTAAATCATTTTATAATTTGTTAGTTTTCAAATTATTATACATTACGTGTACAAATTTCATCTTTTTATTTTGACAACTTATGTATATTAAATACTTATGTTTAGCATCATGTTGTTAGGCACTCTTAGGCCTTTTAAAAAGGTAAACTTATACATTTTAAAATTTGTAAGATTTCGAGTAATTACATTATATGATTTTAGTTGCCATCCCAGTATTTAGAAACTGTATTTATTTTAAATACCTAAATTTTTNATTTTAAGAACTTAAAAATAACTGTTTTAAAACATATTAGAATTTGTTAGTTTTAGAGTTCTTATAGCTTACGTGTGCAAATTACATCTTATTATTTAGACAGTTATGTATATTAAATACTTATGTTTAGCATCATGTTGTTAGGCATTTTAGGCCTTTTACAAAGGTATACTTATACATTTTAAAATTGTAAGATTTCGGATAATTACAGTATATGTTTGCAGCTGCAATCCCAGTTTTAGAAAATCTATGTATTTTAAATACTAAATTTTTTATCAGGTTTAGAGCATTTCAAGACCGTTAAAGTAACTGTTTTAAACCTTTGGAATCATGTTGTTTTCGAGTTATTAGAGTTGTTTTGTACATCTGCTTTCCTTGTGTTAGAAACTCTAAATATTTTAAATACTAAGTTATTTATCAGGTTTTAGAGCATTTTAAGAGCTTCAAAATAACTGCTTTAAAACATTTTAGTAGTTGTTAGTTTTTAAGTTGTTATATGTTATGTGTACAAATTACATCTTATTATTTAGACAATTTATGTATATTAAATACTTATGTTTAGTATCATGTTGTTAGGCACTTTTAGGCCTTTTACAAATGTATACTTATACATTTTAAAATTTGTAAGATTTCGAGTAATTACTGTATATGTTTTCAGCTGCCATCTCAGTATTTAGAAACTGTATGTATTTTAAATACCTAAATTTTTCATTAGTTTCAGAGCTTTTCAAGATCTTTTAAATGACTGTTTTAAAACATTATAAAAACTGTTAGTTTTTAAATTATTAGAGTTTTTTTGTACATCTGCCTTCCTTGTGTTAGAAACTCTAAATATTTTAAATACTTAAGTTATTTATAAGGTTTTAGAGCATTTTAAGATCTTCAAAATAACTGTTTTAAAACATTTTGGAATTTGTTAGTTTTTTAGTTATATTAGGTTATGTGTACAAAATACATCTTTTTATTTAAACAACTTATGTATATTAAATACCTATGTTTAGCATCATGTTTTTAGGAACTTTTAGGCCTTTAAAAGGATATACTTATACATTTTAAAATTTGTAAGATTTTGAGTAATTAAAGTATATGATTGCAGCTGCCAACCCAGCATTTTGAATCTTTATGTATTTTAAATACCTATGTTTTGCATCAGATTCTAGAGCTTTTCAAGAGTTTTAAATGACTGTTTTAAAACATTTCAGAATTGATAGTTTTCGAGTTATTAGAGTTTTTGTGTACATCTGCCTACCTTGTTCTTAAACACTCTAAATATTTTAAAATCTTAAGTTTGGTATCAGGTATTAGTGCATTTTAAGAACTTAAAAATAACTGTTTTAAAACATTTTAGAATTTGTTAGTTTTAGTGTTATTATAGCTTACGTGTACAAATTACATCTTATTATTTAGACAAGTTATGTATATTAAATACTTATGTTTAGCATTATGTTGTCAAGCACTTTTAGGCCTTTTACAAAGGTATACTTATACATTTTAAAATTTGTAAGATTTCCGATAATTACAGTATATGTTTGCAGCTGCAATCCCAGTTTTTAGAGAATCTATGTATTTTAAATACCTAAATTTTTTATCAGGTTTTAGAGCATTTCAAGACCTTTAAAATAACTGTTTAAAAACATTTTGGAATCATTTATTATTCGAGTTATTAGAGTCTTTTTGTACATCTGCCTTCCTTGTGTTAGAAACTCTAAATATTTTAAATACTTAAGTTATTTATCAGGTTTTAGAGCATTTTAAGAGCTTCAAAATAACTGCTTTAAAACATTTTAGTATTTGTTAGTTTTTAAGTTAATATATGTTATGTGTACAAATTACATCTTATTATTTAGACAATTTATGTATATTAAATACTTATGTTTAGTATCAAGTTGTTAGGCACTATTAGGCCATTTACAAAGGTATACTTATACATTTTAAAATTTGTAAGATTTCGAGTAATTACTGTATATGTTTTCAGCTGCCATCCCAGTATTTAGAAACTGTATGTATTTTAAATACCTAAATTTTCATTAGTTTCAGAGCTTTTCAAGATCTTTTAAATGACTGTTTTAAAACATTATACAAACTGTTAGTTTTTAAATTATTAGAGTTTTTTTGTACATCTGCCTACCTTGTTCTTAAAACACTCTTAATATTTTAAAACCTTAAGTTATATATCAGGTTTTAGTGCATTTAAAGAGCTTCAAAATAACTGTTTAAAAACATTTTAGAATTTGTTAGTTTTCGAGTTATTATAGGTTATGTTTACAAATTAGATCTTTTTATTTAGACTACTTATGTATATTAAATACTTATGTTTAGTATTATGTTGTTAGGAACTTTTAGGCCTTTAAAAAGGGTTTACTTATACATTTTAAAATTTGGAAGATTTCGGGTAATTACAGTATATGTTTGCAGCTGCCATCCCAGTATTTATAAACTCTATGTATTTTAAATACCTAAATTTTCTATCAGGTTTTAGAGCATTAAAAGACCTTGAAAATAACTGTTTTAAAACATTTTGGAATCATTTATTTTTCGAGTAATTAGAGTTTTTTTGTACATCTGCCTTCCTTGTGTTAGAAACTCTAAATATTTGAAATACTTAAGTTTTTATAAGGTTTTAGAGCATTTTAAGAGCTTCAAAATAACAGTTTTAAAACATTTTGGAATTTGTTAGTTTTTTAGTTTTATTAAGTTATGTGTACAAAATACATCTTTTTATTTAAACAACTTATGTATATTAAATACCTATGTTTAGCATCATGTTTTTAGGAACTTTTAGGCCTTTAAAAAGGATATACTTATACATTTTAAAATTTGTAAGATTTTTAGTAATTACAGTATATGATTGCAGCTGCCAACCCAGCATTTTGAATCTTTATGTATTTTAAATACCTAAGTTTTGCATCAGATTCTAGAGCTTTTCAAGAGTTTTAAATGACTGTTTTAAAACATTTCAGAATCTGATAGTTTTCGAGTTATTAGTGTTTTTGTGTACATCTGCCTATCTTGTTCTTAAACACTCTAAATATTTTAAAATCTTTAGTTTGGTATCAAGTATTAGTGCATTTTAAGAACTTAAAATAACTTTTTTAAAACATTTTAGAATTTGTTAGTTTTCGAGTTATTATAGCTTACGTGTACAAATTACATCTTATTATTTAGACAAGTTATGTATATTAAATACTTATGTTTAGCATCATGTTGTTAGGCACTGTTAGGCCTTTTACAAAGGTATACTTATACATTTTAAAATTTGTAAGATTTCGGATAATTACAGTATATGTTTGCAGCTGCAATCCCAGTTTTTAGAAAATCTATGTATTTTAAATACCTAAATTTTTTTTCAGGTTTTAGAGCATTTCAAGACCTTTAAAATAACTGTTTTAAAACATTTTGGAATCATTTATTTTTCGAGTTATTAGAGTTGTTTTGTACATCTGCCTTCCTTGTGTTAGAAACTCTAAATATTTTAAATACTTAAGTTATTTATCAGGTTTTAGAGCATTTTAAGAGCTTTAAAATAACTGTTTTAAAACATTTTAGAATTTGTTAGTTTTAGAGTTATTATAGCTTACGTGTACAAATTACATCTTATTATTTAGACAAGTTATGTATATTAAATACTTATGTTAAGCATCATGTTGTTAGGCACTTTTAGGCCTTTTTCAAAGGTATACATATACATTTTAAAATTTGTAAGATTTCGGATAATTACAGTATATGTTTGCAGCTGCAATCCCAGTTTTTAGAAAATCTATGTATTTTAAATACCTGAATTTTTTATCAGGTTTTAGAGCATTTCAAGACCTTTAAAATAACTGTTTTAAAACATTTTGGAATCATTTATTTTTCGAGTTATTAGAGTCTTTTTGTACATCCGCCTTCCTTGTGTTAGAAACTCTAAATATTTTAAATACTTAAGTTATTTATCAGGTTTTAGAGCATTTTAAGAGCTTCAAAATAACTGCTTTAAAACATTTTAGTATTTGTTAGTTTTTAAGTTATTATATGTTATGTGTACAAATTACATCTTATTATTTAGACAATTTATGTATATTAAATACTTATGTTTAGTATCAAGTTGTTAGGCACTATTAGGCCATTTACAAAGGTATACTTATACATTTTAAAATTTGTAAGATTTCGAGTAATTACTGTATATGTTTTCAGCTGCCATCCCAGTATTTAGAAACTGTATGTATTTTAAATACCTAAATTTTCATTAGTTTCAGAGCTTTTCAAGATCTTTTAAATGACTGTCTTAAAACATTATAGAAACTGTTAGTTTTTAAATTATTAGAGATTTTGTGTACATCTGCATTCCTTGTTCTTAAAAACTCCAGATATTTTAAAATCTTAAGTATTTTATCACGTTTAAGTGCATTTAAAGAGCTAAAAAATAACTATTTTAAAACATTTTAGAATTTGTTAGTTTTTGAGTTATTATAGGTTATGTTTACAAATTAGATCTTCTTATTTAGACAACTTATGTATATTAAATACTTATGTTTAGCATCATGTTGTTAGGCACTTTTAAGTATTTTAATAAGGTATACTTATGGGATTGGAATAAATATAGAAGCAAAAGACGTTAAAATATGAATATTCAAGAGTAATCGAGTATAAGTAAAATTGTTGTTCAGCTAGGTAAAGGCATAAGAAATAATTTCCTTAATTATTGTAGGATAAATATAGAAGTAAGAAACATTGAAATATGAATACTCAAGAATAATCGAAAATAAGTAATAATTATTATAGAATAAATATAGAAGCAAGGAACGTTGAAATACGAATATTCAAGAACAATCGAGTATAAGTAAACTTGTTTTTCAATTAGGCAGAAGGATAAGAAATGTCTTCCTTTATTATGGTAGGATAAATATAGAAGCGAGAAACGTTGAAATGTGAATGTTCGAGAACGATCTAGTATAAGTAAAAAGTTGTTTTTCGGTTAGGGAATGAGAGAGTATGTGTGTATGGATGTGCTTAGCGTGGATGCAGGAAAGACAAAAGGAAGAAAGGATATAAGGCGAGAGAATGTACAGAGGAGCGTTTTTCGGTTCGAACACAGTTCAGTGTAAGTTCAGCTACGATATAATCAAGAGTTAGTGTTATATTAATAAATTACTTCTGATCGCACTCCTCACTAATTTTATAATTTAAAACATCCTACAAATTTTGGGGGCTCAGCCGGGATTGAGTAAAAGTAAGCCGTGAGTGAGTGTATTTTTTGTAATTGCTAGTGTGTAGCATCCTCGTGTAAGTTATACAGCGTTGGTTAAGTCTGTATTAAGATCGAGGTTGAGCATATTTTGTCAATTTTCGTGTTGCGCGAAGTAGTGTGTAGCATCCTCGTGTAAGTTATACAGCATTAGTTAAAGCCTGTATTAAGATCGGGGTTGTATTGGGAATAGCACCTCGTGTAAGTTATACAGCATTAGTTGAAGCCTGTATTAAAGATCGGGGTTGTATTGGGAATAGCATCCTCGTGTAAGTTATACAGCGTTGGTTTAAGTCTGTATTAAAGATCGAGGTTGGACACAGTTTTTGGTTTGTCGGTTCGTTGAAGAGTTATAAGATGTCGAAGTCACAGAATAACACTACGATTGCTGAACTCAAGGAGAAGTGCAAAGAATTAGGATGTAGCACTTCAGGAACGAAAACCGAATTAATACAACGGTTGAGAGAAGTTGATCCGTCGGAAGCGTGGGCTCAGAAGAACGTAACAAATACAGCTCAACGCGTTGTGTGTGAAGAAGTAAGATTCCCTGATGCTGAAGATGTAGGGAGATTTTTGAATGATAATTGCGAAGAAGAAGTTAGAAAAAATGATAAGCATTTACTGGAGGAAGAATTGGAACTCGTACGACGTGAGTTAGAATTGGTTAGAAGTCTTCGCGGTGCAAGTATTAGTACAGAGCGACGACAATGGTTGAAACGCAAGAACAAAGTTACAGTAATCCAGATTTTAGAGAAAGGGTTGATATAAGGCTTGTTGCTGACCTTTGAATGTTTTTAAGGGAGAAATGGTTGAATACGAAAATTGGGAAAGACAGCTGAGAATGTTACGAGCAACATATAGTCTCAACGATAATCAAGTGCGTATGTTAATCAGCATGAGATTAAAAGAGAAGGCACTTGAATGGTTCTATTCAGACCAGATTATGTCACAATACCCATTGAGGAATTGCTAGCCGATTTAAGAAGCACATTTTGTCATCGGCAAAAATCGTATAGTTCTACGAAAAATTTTGAAGAGCGTGTTTGGAGAAAAGATGAGTCATTTCGTGAGAACGTTCACAACAAGGTGATACTCGGAACAAAGTTCCGATTCATGAAGATGAAATTGTAGATTATATCATCGAAGGTATTCCAGATGCAAATCTTAAAAACCAAGCTAAGATAAATAGGTTACGAACGAAGGCAGATATCCTAGAAGCTTTCGAAGGAGTGACCTTGCAGGTAAAGAATAGAATTCCGGGTGATACGAGATTCGTTAGAAGACCTTACAACATGAAGAATTGGAATACAGGAGGGTGGAAATCTACGAAGCAGACAAGAAGTTGTTTTACTTGTGATCATTTGACAATATGGCTGATAGTTGTCCAAAGAAGAAGAAGGAAGGACCAACGTGCTACAATTGCAAGAGCGAGGACACATTGCATCGAATTGTCCGAAGAAATATCCCGTAGTAAAAGAAAGTTTAAACACATTTAGAATTCAAGAAAAGAAGTGCGTTATTGACGTTCGAGTGAATAATTGTTGCATCAAGGCATTGATTGATACAGGCAGCGATGTATGTCTTATGCGTTTTGATCAATACATAGAGTTAGGATCTCCACGGTTATGGATAGAGAATTGAAATTAGTGGTGTAGGTGGAGGCACAAATACAACAATAGGTGAATATATGCACGGTTAACAATTGGACATCAATTTGTATGTAGTTCTAATGCGTGTAGTACTGAATACAGTTATGAGTCAAAAGTTGATATTAGGAATCGATTTTCTCAGTACGGTCGATGTAGCAATTAAAGACGGAAACGCTATTATTACACCGAAAGCAGGTAACGATTTAGATCGCTCAGAAATATTTAAAATAGATCTTATTGAAAAGTTTTTGGAAATAGAAGTAGATCATTAAACGATGTTAAATGTCAACAAGAAATTAAGAATTTAGTTGCTGATTATAATCCTAGGAAAACAAAAGATATCGGTGTTAAAATGTCTATCGTAGTTAAGGATAACGAACCGGTATATCAAAGGGCGAGACGACTTTCCCAATCCCAAAAAGATATTGTAAATCAACAGATACAAGAGTGGATGGAAGAAGGTATCGTACAACCATCTCTTTCTGAATATGCAAGTCCGATAGTTTTAGTGGAAAACGAGACGGTTCATTTAGATTGTGTGTTGATTATAGAAAATTAAATCAAAAGATAGTTAGTTAAAGATCGTTATCCTTTGCCCCTTATAGAAGATCAGTTAGATCAGTTGCAGGGCGCTAATTACTTTAGTACTCTTGATTTAAAGAATGGATTCTTTCACGTGTCGATAGATGAAGAAAAGTCGAAAATACACCGCGTTTATAGTTCCTGATGGACACTATGAATTTTTAAAAGTTCCTTTTGACTTTGTAATTCGCCATCCGTATTTAAAAAATATATAAATGCAGTTTAGAGATTTGACTCGCCAGAAAATAGTATTAACATATTTAGATGATTTGATTATACCATCAATTAATAGTGATGACGGATTAGAAAGATTGAAAATCGTGTTAGATACTGCTAGTCAAGCAGGTTTGCAGATAAACTGGAAGAAGTGTTCCTTTTTACAAAGTAGGGTCGAATTTCTAGGCCATATAATAGAGAATGGAAGGATACGACCATCTGAACGTAAGACTGAGGCTGTTAAAAAATTTTCCCACGCCAACGAACATTCGACAGGTTCAAAGTTTTTTAGGTCTAAGTGGCTACTTTAGGAATTTTATACCACATTATTCGTTAATAGCTAGACCGTTGACAGATTTGTTGAAATTGGATGCTAAGTTTACGTTTGGTGAGGAACAAAGAACGTATTCATTCAATTGAAAGAAATATTAGTCGAGAAACCGGTGTTGACTTTGTATAGGGTTGGTGCAGAGACACAGTTACACACTGACGCGAGTATGCATGGGTATGGAGCGATATTGTTACAAAAGAGCGAGAAAGATAACGCGTGGCACCCTATTTTTTATGCTAGTGGTAAGACTACACCGGCAGAAAAGAAATACACAAGTTACGAGTTGGAAGTACTTGCAATAATTAAAGCGCTTAAGAAATTTAGAGTTTACCTATTGGGAATTTCTTTTAAAATTATTACGGATTGTCGCGCTTTTGCTCTTACGATGGGAAAAAAAGATTTATGCGTGCGAATTGCTAGGTGGGTTTTCTTTTTACAAGATTTTAATTATGTTATCGAGCATCGTCCAGGAAAAATATGCTGCATGTAGATGCTTTAAGTCGTCAGCCGTTACCATCTTGTATGATTATTGAAGAAAGTAAAAATGGATTAATGAATCGCTTAAGACAGGCTCAGCGGAGCGATAGTGATGTACAAAAAATAATAGATTTAACTAAAGACGGAAAAATTAATGGATACGAAATGCGAGGAGATTGTTGTTCAAAGAAGTTGATGATGATTTTAAATTAGTAGTTCCGAAACAGATGTGTTTACAAATAATTCGTCAAGCACATGAGGTTGGTCATTTTTCTGTAAGTAAAACAGAGGCATAATTCGAAAAGATTATTGGATTCCAAATGTTAAAATGAAAATAGAAAATGTTATTCGAAACTGTGTTGCGTGTATATTAGCCGAAAGTAAACAGGTAGAAAAGAAGGATATCTGAATCCCATAGATAAAGGGGAAGTGCCCCTTGATACCTATCACGTAGACCATCTTGGACCACTTCCTTCCACGGGGAAAAATTCTCGTAGTCATATTCTCGTAGTGGTCGATAGTTTTTCGAAATTCGCGTGGTTATATCCGACTAAGACGACTTCGACGAACGAGATTCGGTATCGTTTTAGAAAGCGAGCGAGAATAAAATATAATCAAATTTGTAAACGAAGGCGCCTATGTAATGGATGAGTATATGTATGGGAATGAGTGAGATACGAGATGTAAGATAAAATGAAGTTAGGACAAAGGATGTTAAGAGTGCGCGAGGTAATAAATGTATAAATAAAAGGCGAATTAGAGAAAGATGTTATGGATGAGTGAATGCGTGGGAAAAAGAGAGAGAGACACATTCGAGGACGAATGTACATGCAGAATGGCCGAGTATGGGATTGGAATAAATATAGAAGCAAAAGACGTTAAAATATGAATATTCAAGAGTAATAGAGTATAAGTAAAATTGTTGTTCAGCTAGGTAAAGGCATAAGAAATAATTTCCTTAATTATTGTAGGATAATATAGAAGTAAGAAACATTGAAATATGAATACTCAAGAATAATCGAAAATAAGTAATAATTATTATAGAATAAATATAGAAGCAAGAAACGATGAAATACGAATATTCAAGAACAATCAAGTATAAGTAAACTTGTTTTTCAATTAGGCAGAAGTATAAGAAATGTCTTCCTTTATTATGGTAGGATAAATATAGAAGCGAGAAACGTTGAAATGTGAATGTTCGAGAACGATCTAGTATAAGTAAAAAGTTGTTTTTCGGTTAGGGAATGAGAAAGTATGCGTGTATGAATGTGCTTAGCGTGGATGCAGGAAAGACAAAAGGAAGAAAGGATATAAGGCGAGAGAATGTACAGAGGAGCGTTTTTCGGTTCGAACACAGTTCAGTGTAAGTTCAGCTACGATATAATCAAGAGTTAGTGTTATATTAATAAATTACTTCTGATCGCACTCCTCACTATTTTTTATAATTTAAACATCCTACATACTTATACATTTTAAAATTTGTAAGATTTCGAGTAATTACAGTATATGTTTTCAGCTGCTATTCCAGTATTTAGAAACTGTATGTATTTTAAATACCTAAATTTTTCATTAGTTTCAGAGCTTTTCAAGGTCTTTTAAATGACCGTTTTAAAACATTATAGAAACTGTTAGTTTTTAAATTATTAGAGTTTTTGTGTACATCTGCCTACCTTGTTCTTAAACACTCTAAATATTTTAAAATCTTAAGATTATTATCAGGTTTTAGTGCATTTAAAGAGCATAAAAATAACTGTTAAAAAATATTTTAGAATTTGTTAGTTTTCGAGTTATTATAGGTTATGTTTACAAATTAGATCTTTTTATTTAGACAACCTATGTATATTAAATACTTATGTTTAGCATTATGTTGTTAGGAACTTTTAGGCCTTTAAAAAGGGTATACTTATACATTTTAAAATTTGGAAGATTTCGGGTAATTACAGTATATGTTTGCAGCTGCCATCCCAGTATTTAGAAACTCTATGTATTTTAAATACCTAAATTTTTTATCAGGTTTTAGAGCATTTAAAGACCTTGAAAATAACTGTTTTTAAACATTTTGGAATCTGTGATTTTTCGAGTTATTAGAGTTTTTTTGTACATCTGCCTTCCTTGTGTTAGAAAATCAAAATATTTTAAATACTTAAGGTATTTATCAGGTTTTAGAGCATTTCAAGACCTTTAAAATAACTGTTTTAAAACATTTTGGAATCATTTATTTTTCGAGTTATTAGAGTTGTTTTGTATATCTGCCTTCCTTGTGTTAGAAACTCTAAATATTTTAAATACTTAAGTTATTTATCAGGTTTTAGAGCATTTTAAGAGCTTCAAAATAACTGTTTTAAAACATTTTAGAATTTGTTAGTTTTTGAGTTATAATAGGTTATGTCTACAAAATACATCTTTTTATTTAAACAACTTATGTATATTAAATACCTATGTTTAGCATCATGTTTTTAGGAACTTTTAGGCCTTTAAAAAGGATATACTTATACATTTTAAAATTTGTAAGATTTTGAGTAAATACAGTATATGATTGCAGCTGCCAACCCAGCATTTTGAATCTTTATGTATTTTAAATACCTAAGTTTTGCATCAGATTCTAGAGCTTTTCAAGAGTTTTAAATGACTGTTTTAAAACATTATAGAAACTGTTAGATTTTAAATTATTAGAGTTTTTGTGTACATCTGCCTACCTTGTTCTTAAACACTCTAAATATTTTAAAATCTTAAGTTTATTATCAGGTTTTAGTGCATTTTAAGAACTTGAAAATAACTGTTTTAAAATATTTTAGAATTTGTTAGTTTTCGAGTTATTATAGCTTACGTGTACAAATTACATCTTATTATTTAGACAACTTATGTATATTAAATACTTATGTTTAGCATCATGTTGTTAGGCACTTTTAGGCCTTTTAAAAAGGTATACTTATACATTTTAAAATTTGTAAGATTTCGAGTAATTACAGTATATGATTGCAGCTGCCAACCCAGTATTTAGAATTTTTATGTATTTTAAATACCTAAGTTTTGCATCAGATTCTAGAGCTTTTCAAGAGTTTTAAATGAATGTTTTAAAACATTTCAGAATCTGTTAGTTTTCGAGTTATTAGAGTTTATGTGTACATCTGCCTACCTTGTTCCTAAACACTCTAAATATTTTAAAATCTTAAGTTTATTATCAGGTTTTAGTGCATTTTAAGAACTTGAAAATAACTGTTTTAAAACATTTCAGAATTTGTTAATTTTTCGAGTTATTATAGTTTACGTGTACAAATTACATCTTTGTTTTAGACAACTTATGTATATTAAATACTTATGTTTAGCATCATGTTGTTTGGCATATTTAGGCCTTTTACAAAGGTATACTTATACATTTTATAATTTGTAAGATTTCAGGTAATTACAGTATATGTTTGCAGCTGCTATCCCAGTATTTAGAAACTCTATGTATTTTAAATACCTAAAATTTTTATTAGGTTTTAGAGCATCTCAAGACCTTTAAAATAAATGTTTTAAAATATTTTGGAATTATTTATTTTTCGAGTTATTAGATTTGTTTTGTACATCTGGCTTCCTTGTGTTAGATACTCTAAATATTTTAAATACTTAAGTTATTTATCAGGTTTTAGAGCATTTTAAGAGCTTCAAAATTACTGTTTTAAAACATTTTCGAATTTTTTAGTTTTTGAGTTATAATAGGTTATGTGTACAAAGTACATCTTTTTATTTAAACAACTTATGTATATTAAATATCTATGTTTAGCATCATGTTTTTAGTAGCTTTTAGGCTTTTAAACAGGATATACTTATACATTTTAAATTTTGTAAGATTTCGGGTAATTACAGTATATGTTTGCAGCTGCTATCCCAGTATTTAGAAACTCTATGTATTTTAAATACCTAAAATTTTTATTAGGTTTTAGAGCATCTCAAGACCTTTAAAATAAATGTTTTAAAATATTTTGGAATTATTTATTTTTCGAGTTATTAGATTTGTTTTGTACATCTGCCTACCATGTTTATAAACACTCTAAATATTTTAAATATTTAAGTTTATTATCAAGTTTTAGTGCATTTTAAGAGCTTGAAAATAACTGTTTTAAAACATTTTAGAATTTGTTAGTTTTCGAGTTATTATAGCTTACGTGTACAAATTACATCTTATTATTTAAACAACTTATGTATATTAAATACTTATGTTTAGCATCATGTTTTTAGGAACTTTTAGGCCTTTTACAAAGGTATACTTATACATTTTAAATTTGTAAGATTTCGGGTAATTACAGTATATGTTTGCAGCTGCCATCCCAGTATTTAGAAACTCTATGTATTTTAAATACCTAAATTTTTTATCAGGTTTTAGAGCATTTCAAAACCTTTAAAATAACTGTTTTAAAACATTTTGGAATCATTTATTTTTCGAGTTATTAGAGTTGTTTTGTACATCTGCCTTCCTTGTGTTAGAAACTTAAATATTTTAAATTCTTAAGTTATTTATCAGGTTTTAGAGCATTTAAAGAGCTTCAAAATAACTGTTTTAAAACATTTTAGAATTTGTTAGTTTTTGAGTTATAATAGGTTATGTGTACAAAATACATCTTTTTATTTAAACACTTTATGTATATTAAATACCTATGTTTAGCATCATGTTTTTAGGAACTTTTAGGCCTTTAATAAGGATATACTTATACATTTTAAAATTTGTAAGATTTCGAGTAATTACAGTATATTATTGCAACTGCTAACCCAGTATTTAGAATCTTTATGTATATTAAATACCTAAGTTTTGCATCAGATTCTAGAGCTTGTCTAGAGTATTAAGTGACTGTTTTAAAACATTTTAGAATCTGTTAGTTTTCGAGTTATGAGAGTTCTTGTGTACATCTGCCTACCATGTTCTTAAACACTCTAAATATTTTAAATATTTAAGTTTATTATCAGGTTTTAGTGCATTTTAAGAGCTTGAAAATAACTGTTTTAAAACATTTTAGAATTTGTTAATTTTTCGAGTTATTATAGCTTACGTGTACAAATTACATCTTATTATTTAGACAACTTATGTATATTAAATACTTATGTTTAGCATCATGTTGTTAAGCACTTTTAAGCATTTTAAAAAGTTATACTTATACATTTTAAAATTTCTAGGATTTCGGGTAATTACAGTATATGTTTGCATCTGATATCCCAGTATTTAGAAACTCTATGTATTTTAAATACCTAAATTTTTTATCAGGTTTTAGAGCATTTCAAGACCTTTAAAATAACTGTTTTAAAACATTTTTTAATCATTTATTTTTCGAGTTATTAGAGTTTTTATGTACATCTGCCTTCCTTGTGTTAGAAACTCTAAATATTTTAAATACTTAAGTTATTTATCAGGTTTTAGTGCATTTTAAGAACTTGAAAATAACTGTTTTAAAATATTTTAGAATTTGTTAGTTTTTGAGTTATAATAGGTTATGTGTACAAAATACATCTTTTTATTTAAAAAACTTATGTATATTAAATACCTATGTTTAGCATCATGTTTTTAGGAAATTTTAGGCCTTTAAAAAGGATATACTTATACATTTTAAAATTTGTAAGATTTCGAGTAATTACAGTATATGATTGCAGCTGCCAACCCAGTATTTAGAATTTTTATGTATTTTAAATACCTAAGTTTTGCATCAGATTCTAGAGCTTTTCAAGAGTTTTAAATGACTGTTTTAAAACATTTCAGAATCTGTTAGTTTTCGAGTTATTAGAGTTTTTGTGTACATCTGCCTACCTTGTTCTTAAACACTCTAAATATTTTAAAATCTTAAGTTTATTATCAGGTTTTAGTGCATTTTAAGAACTTGAAAATAACTGTTTTAAAACATTTTAGAATTTGTTAGTTTTCGAGTTATTATAGCTTACGTGTACAAATTACATCTTATTATTTAGACAACTTATGTATATTAAATACTTATGTTTAACATCATGATATTAGGAACTTTTAGGCATTTTACAAAGGTATACTTATACATTTTAAAATTTGTAAGATTTCGGGTAATTACAGTATATGTTTGCAGCTGCCATCCCAGTATTTAAAAACTCTATGTACTTTAAATACCTAAATTTTTTATCAGGTTTTAGAGCATTTCAAGACCTTGAAAATAACTGTTTTTAAACATTTTGGTATCTGTTATTTTATGAGTTATTAGATTTTTTGTACATCTGCAATCTTTCTGTTAGAAACTCTAAATATTTTAAATACTTAAGTTTTTTATCAGGTTTTAGAGCATTTTAAGAGCTTTAAAATAACTGTTTTAAAACATTTTAGAATTTGTTAGATTTTTAGTTATTATAGCTTACGTATACAAAATACATCTTTTTATTTAAACAACTTATGTATATTAAATACCTATGTTTTGCATCATGTTGTTAAGAACTTTTAGGCCTTTAAGAAGGGTATACTTATACATTTTAAAATTTCTAGGATTTCGGGTAATTACAGTATATGTTTGCAGCTGCCATCCCAGTATTTAGAAACTCTATGTATTTTAAATACCTAAATTTTTCATCAGGTTCAGAGCTTTTCAATATCTTTTAAATAACTGTTTTAAAACTTTAAAGAAACTCTTAGTTTTTGAGTTATTAGAGTTTTTGTGTACATCAGCCTACCTTGTTCTTAAAAACTGTAAATATTTTAAAATCTTAAGTTTATTATCAGGTTTAAGTGCATTTTAATAGCTGGAAAATAACTGTTTTATACATTTAAGAATTTGTCAGTTTTCGAGTTATTATAGTTTATGTTTACAAATTACATCTTTTTATTTGGACAACTTATGTATAATAAATACTTATGTTTAGCATCATGTTGTTGGGGACTTATAGACCTTTAAAATTGCTATTTGAAAACATTTTAAATGTGTAAGTCTTTGACAAATTATAGTTTTATGTGCAGATTCCTTCTTTTTTTTAAAAAAACTTATATATTTTAAATAATTAAGTACTGCATTATGCTTTAAGGCATTTTGAGGGCTTTAAAATAAATGATTAAGACATTTTAGAATCTGGTAATTTTTGAGTAATTAAAGTTTACATATACACATTCCTACTTTTTTTTTTAAAACAACCTATGTATATTAAGTACCTATGTTTAGCATCATGTTGTTAGGCATTTAAAAATCTTTAAAATAGCTATATTATTACATTTCAAAATTTGTTAGATTTCGAGTAAGTACAGTATATGATTGCAGGTTCCTTCCCAGTTTTTAGAAACTCTTTGTATTTTAAATACCTATGATTTTATCAGGTTTTAGAACTTTTCAAGAGCTTTTAAATGACTGTTTAAAAACATTTTAGAATCTGTTTTTTTTCGAAGTAATAGAGTTTTTTTGTAAATCTGCCATCTTTGTTTTTAGACACACAAAATATTCTAAATACCTAAATTTTTTATAAAGTATTAGAGCTTTTCAAGAGTATTATATGACTGTTTTAAAACATTTTAGAATCTGTTAGTTTTCGAGTTATGAGAGCTTTTGTGTACATCTGCCTACCATGTTCTTAAACACTCTAAATATTTTAAATATTTTAGTTTATTATCAGGTTTTAGTGCATTTTAAGAGCTTGAAAATAACTGTTTTAAAACATTTTAGTATTTGTTAGTTTTCGAGTTACTATATGTTATGTGTAAAAATTACATCTTTTTAATTAGACAACTTATGTATATTAAATACTTATGTTTTGCATCATGTTGTTAAGCACTTTAGGCCTTTAAGAAGGGTATACTTATACATTTTAAAATTTCTAGGATTTCGGGTAATTACAGTATATGTTTGCAGCTGCCATCCCAGTATTTAAAAACTCTATGTATTTTAAATACCTAAATTTTTTATCAGGTTCTAGAGCATTTCAAGACCTTTAAAATAAATGTTTTAAAATATTTTGGAATCATTTATTTTTCGAGTTATTAGATTTGTTTTGTACATCTGCCTTCCTTGTGATAGAAACTCTAAATATTTTAAATACTTAAGTTATTTTCAGGTTTTAGAGCATTTTAAGAGCTTCAAAATAACTGTTTTAAAACATTTTAGAATTTGTTAGTTTTTGAGTTATAATAGGTTATGTGTACAAAATACATCTTTTTATTTAAACAACTTATGTATAATAAATTCTTTTGTTTAGCATCATGTTGTTAGGCACTTTTCGGCATTTAAAATGGATATACTTATACATTTTAAAATGTGTAAGATTTCGAGTAATTACAGTATATGATTGTAGCTGCCAACCCAGTATTTAGAATCTTTATGTATTTTAAATACCTAAATTTTTCATCAGGTTTAAAGCTTTTCAATATCTTTTAAATAACTGTTTTAAAACATTAAAGAAACTCTTAGTTTTTGAGTTATTAGAGTTTTTGTGTACATCATCCTACCTTGTTCTTAAACACTGTAAATATTTTAAAATCTTAAGTTTATTATCAGGTTTAAGTGCATTTTAAGAGCTGGAAAATAAATGTTTTAAAACATTTAAGAATTTGTTAGTTTTCGAGTTATTATAGTTTATGTTTACAAATTACATCTTTTTATTTAGACAACTTATGTATAATAAATACTTATGTTTAGCATCATGTTGTTGGGAACTTATAGACCTTTAAAATTGCTATTTGAAAACATTTTAAATTAGTAAGTCTTTGACAAATTATAGTTTTATTTGCAGATTCCTTATTTTTTTTAAAAAAACTTATATATTTTAAATACTTAAGTATTGCATAATGCTTTAAAGCATTTTGAGGGCTTTGAAATAAATGATTAAGACATTTTAGTATCTAGTAATTTTTGAGTAATTAAAGTTTATATAAACACATCTCTACTTTTTTTTTTAAAACAACCTATGTATATTAAGTACTTGTGTTTAGCATCATGTTTTAAGGCATTTAAAGAGCTTTAAAATGGCTATATTATTACATTTTGAAATTTGTTAAATTTCGAGTAATTACAGTATATGATAGCAGGTTCCTTCCCAGTTTTTAGAAACTCTTTGTATTTTAAATACCGATGATTTTATCAGGTTTTAGAACTTTCCAAGAGCTTTTAAATGACTGTTTAAAAACATTTTAGAATCTTTTTTTTTCGAAGTAATAGAGTTTTTTTGTAAATCTGCCATCTTTGTTTTTAGACACACAAAATATTCTAAATACTTAAGTTTTTTATCAGGTATTAGAGCTTTTCAAGAGATTTAAATGACTGTTTTAAAACATTGTAAAATCTGTTTGTTTTCGAGTTATTAGAGTTTTTGTGTACATCTGCCCCCTTGTTCTTAAACACTCTAAATATTTTAAATACTTAGGTTATTTATCAGTTTTAACAGCATTTTAAGAGCTTCAAAATAACTGTTTTAAAACATTTTAGAATTTGTTAGTTTTTGAGTTGTAATAGGTTATGTGTACAAAGTACATCTTTTTATTTAAACAACTTATGTATATTAAATATCTATGTTTAGCATCATGTTTTTAGTAGCTTTTAGGCCTTTAAACAGGATATACTTATACATTTTAAAATTTGTAAGATTTCAAGTAATTACAGTATATGATTGCAGCTGCCATCCCAGTATTTAGAATCTTTATGTATTTTAAATACCTAAGTTTTGCATCAGATTCTAGAGATTTTCAAGAGTTTTAAATGACTATTTTAAAACAATTTAGAATCTGTTAGTTTTCGAGCTATTAGAGTTTTTGTGTACATCTGCCTACCATGTACTTAAACACTCTAAATATTTTAAATATTTAAGTTTATTATCAGGTTTTAGTGCATTTTAAGAGCTTGAAAATAACTGTTTTAAAACATTTTAGAATTTGTTAGTTTTCGAGTTATTATAGCTTACGTGTACAAATTACATCTTATTATTTAGACAACTTATGTATATTAAATACTTATGTTTAGCATCATGTTGTTAGGCACTTTTAGGCCTTTTACAAAGGTATACTTATACATTTTAAAATTTGTAAGATTTCGAGTAATTACAGTATATGTTTTCAGCTGCCATCCCAGTATTTAGAAACTGTATGTATTTTAAATACCTAAATTTTTCATCAGGTTCAGAGCTTTTCAATATCTTTTAAATAACTGTTTAAAACATTATAGAAACTGTTAGTTTTTGAGTTATTAGAGTTTTTGTGTACATCTGCCTACCTTGTTCTTAAACACTGTAAATATTTTAAAATCTTAAGTTTATTGTCAGGTTTAAGTGCATTTTAAGAGCTGGAAAATAATTGTTTAAAAACATTTTAGAATTTGTTAGTTTTCGAGTTATTATAGTTTATGTTTACAAATTACATCTTTTTATTTAGACAACGTATGTATTATAAATACTTATGTTTAGCATCATGTTGTTGGGAACTTACAGACCTTTAAAATTGCTATTTGAAAACATTTTAAATTAGTAAGTCTTTGACAAATTATAGTTTTATGTGCAGATTCCTTATTTTTTTTAAAAAAACTTATATATTTTAAATACTTAAGTATTGCATTATGCTTTAAGGCATTTTGAGGGCTTTAAAATAAATGATTAGGACATTTTAGAATCTAGTATTTTTTGAGTAATTAAAGTTTATATATACACATCCCTACTTTTTTTTTTAAAACAACCTATGTATATTAAGTACTTATGTTTAGCATCATGTTTTTAGGCATTTAAAGAGCTTTAAAATGGCTTTATTATTACATTTTAAAATTTGTTAGATTTCGAGTAATTACAGTATATGATTGCAGGTTCCTTCCCAGTTTTTAGAAACTCTTTGTATTTTAAATACCTATGATTTTATCAGGTTTTAGAACTTTTCAAGAGCTTTTAAATGACTGTTTAAAAACATTTTAGAATCTGTTTTTTTCGATGTAATAGAGTTTATTTGTAAATCTGCCATCTTTGTTTTTAGACACACAAAATATTCTAAATACTTAAGTTTTTTATCAGGTATTAGAGATTTTCAAGAGTTTTAAATGACTGTTTTAAAACATTTCAGAATCTGTTAGTTTTCGAGTTATTAGAGTTTTTGTGTACATCTGCCTACTTTGTTCTTAAACACTCTAAATATTTTAAAATCTTAAGTTTATTATTAGGTTTTAGTGCATTTTAAGAGCTTGATAATAACTGTTTTAAAACATTTTAGAATTTGTTAGTTTTCGAGTTATTATAGCTTACGTGTACAAATTACATCTTTTTATTTAAACAACTTATGTATATTAAATATCTATGTTTAGCATCATGTTTTTAGGTGCTTTTAGGCCTTTAAAAAGGATATACTTATACATTTTAAAATTTATAAGATTTCAAGTAATTACAGTATATGATTGCAGCTGCCATCCCAGTATTTAGAATCTTTATGTATTTTAAATACCTAAATTTTGCAACAGATTCTAGAGATTTTCAAGAGTTTAAAATGACTGTTTTAAAACATTTTAGAATCTGTTAGTTTTCGAGCTATTAGAGTTTTTGTGTAAATCTGCCTACCATGTTCTTAAACACTCTAAATATTTTAAAATCTTAAGTTTATTATCAGGTTTTAGTTCATTTTAAGAACTTGAAAATAACTTTTTTAAAATATTTTTGAATTTGTTAGTTTTCGAGTTATTATAGCTTACGTGTACAAATGACATCTTTTTATTTAGACGACTTATGTATATTAAATACTTATGTTTAGCATCATGTTATTAGGCACTTTTAGGACTTTTACAAAGGTATACTTATACACTTTTAAAATTTGTAAGATTTCGGGTAATTACAGTATATGTTTGCAGCTGTCATCCAAGTATTTAGAAACTCTATGTATTTTAAATACCTAAATATTTCATCAGGTTCAGAGCTTTTTAATATCTTTTAAATAACTGTTTTAAAACATTTTGTAATCTGTTATTTTATGAGTTATTAGATTTTTTGTGCATCTGCCTTCTTTCTGTTAGAAACTCTAAATATTTTAAATACTTAAGTTATTTATCAGGTTTTAGAGCATTTTAAGAGCTTTAAAATAACTGTTTTAAAACATTTTAGAATTTGTTAAATTTTGAGTAATAATAGGTTATGTGTACAAAATTCATCTTTTTATTTAAACAACTTACGTATATTAAATACCTATGTTTAGCATCATGTTTTTAGGAACTTTTAGGCCTTTAAAAAGGATATACTTATACATTTTAAAATGTGTAAGATTTTGAGTAATTACAGTATATGATTTTAGCTGCCATCCCAGTATTTAGAATCTTTATGTATTTTAAATACCTAAGTTTTGCATCAGATTCTAGAGATTTTCAAGAGTTTTAAATGACTGTTTTAAAACATTTTAGAATCTGTTAGTTTTCGAGCTATTAGAGTTTTTGTGTACATCTGCCTACTTTGTTCTTAAACACTCTAAATATTTTAAAATCTTAAGTTTATTATTAGGTTTTAGTGCATTTTAAGAGCTTGATAATAACTGTTTTAAAACATTTTAGAATTTGTTAGTTTTCGAGTTATTATAGTTTATGTTTACAAATTACATCTTTTTATTTAGACAACTTATGTATAATAAATACTTATGTTTAGCATCATGTTGTTGGGAACTTACAGACCTTTAAAATTGCTATTTGAAAACATTTTAAATTAGTAAGTCTTTGACAAATTATAGTTTTTTGTGCAGATTCCTTATTTTTTTTAAAAAAACTTATATATTTTAAATACTTAAGTATTGCATTATGCTTTAAGGCATTTTGAGGGCTTTAAAATAAATGATTAGGACATTTTAGAATCTAGTAATTTTTGAGTAATTAAAGTTTATATATACACATCCCTACTTTTTTTTTTAAAACAACCTATGTATAATAAGTACTTATGTTTAGAATCATGTTTTTAGGCATTTAAAGAGCTTTAAAATGGCTATATTATTACATTTTAAAATTTGTTAGATTTCGAGTAATTACAGTATATGATTGCAGGTTCCTTCCCAGTTTTTAGAAACTCTTTGTATTTTAAATACCTATGATTTTATCAGGTTTTAGAACTTTTCAAGAGCTTTTAAATGACTGTTTAAAAACATTTTAGAATCTGTTTTTTTCGATGTAATAGAGTTTATTTGTAAATCTGCCATCTTTGTTTTTAGACACACAAAATATTCTAAATACTTAAGTTTTTTATCAGGTATTAGAGATTTTCAAGAGTTTTAAATGACTGTTTTAAAACATTTCAGAATCTGTTAGTTTTCGAGTTATTAGAGTTTTTGTGTACATCTGCCTACTTTGTTCTTAAACACTCTAAATATTTTAAAATCTTAAGTTTATTATTAGGTTTTAGTGCATTTTAAGAGCTTGATAATAACTGTTTTAATACATTTTAGAATTTGTTAGTTTTCGAGTTATTATAGCTTACGTGTACAAATTACATCTTTTTATTTAAACAACTTATGTATATTAAATATCTATGTTTAGCATCATGTTTTTAGGTGCTTTTAGGCCTTTAAAAAGGATATACTCATACATTTTAAAATTTGTAAGATTTCAAGTAATTACAGTATATGATTGCAGCTGCCATCCCAGTATTTAGAATCTTTATGTATTTTAAATACCTAAATTTTGCAACAGATTCTAGAGATTTTCAAGAGTTTAAAATGACTGTTTTAAAACATTTTAGAATCTGTTAGTTTTCGAGCTATTAGAGTTTTTGTGTACATCTGCCTACCATGTTCTTAAACACTCTAAATATTTTAAAATCTTAAGTTTATTATCAGGTTTTAGTTCATTTTAAGAACTTGAAAATAACTTTTTTAAAACATTTTAGAATTTGTTAGTTTTCGAGTTATTATAGCTTACGTGTACAAATGACATCTTTTTATTTAGACAACTTGTGTATATTAAATACTGTAGGATTTTTAATGGGAAAAACAGTTTTATTACAATTTTTAATCGTTATTACAAAACGCAGATCCTCTCTCTTACAACGCTCAACACCCACTGCCCTTTGTCACTCGTGCATTCATTCGTCGCATTCCCACCGTCCTTCGACTCGAGTAGTCAACCGCCCCTCAACCGTACTTTACTCGAGTCCCTTTCGTCCGTTGTATCAGGTTACTTAAAATCTAACCGATGCCTATTGCCCTATGCTAGCAAACTAGCGTCTTTGTCAATAAACCCAAAAGATAAGACGGCGACGCTTACCGTCTCCTACACTCGGCCATTCTGCAGCGTTATCTGTCCTCAGATAACGTTTCGTTTCACATTCATTCATTCGCATTAATTCCATTTACTCATATCCATTTACACGTCTGCCACAATAATCACTAATCGTCACTCGACTCACTATCACTCAATCCGACGTTTATACTTTCGACCCACGGTTTCATGTGATCCGCCGATGTAGAAGTTTGTAAAGGGCCCTCCGATTCGCCTACCTTACGCACCACATATCGATCATTACGCAAGGCTTTTATTATCTGATACGGACCCAAGTATTTCGATGCCAGCTTCAAGCCTGATGCCAATTGCGTTCGCTTGATTGCCACCAAGTCATCCTCGTT
The DNA here is from genome assembly GCA_010416925.1 of Polistes metricus. Lineage (NCBI taxonomy): Eukaryota > Metazoa > Arthropoda > Insecta > Hymenoptera > Vespidae > Polistes > Polistes metricus. The sequence goes on from QUOH01000100.1 coordinate 56,824, forward strand.
ATATCGTTTTGCTTCCTTTCGTCGTTTGTTATATGTTTTTATATTTTCCCGCTGCACTTTCTGCAACTGGTCTCGAACAGCATCTCTGAGTTCATCGCGATCTTTTTGAAACTCCCGTAGCCACTCGGTCTCTATAATTTCTCGAATTTGTGGATCATTTCTTACTCTCATATGCACTCCAAAAAGGACGTTGAAAGCGGACGTCCCTGTGCTGCGATTTGGAACGGCATTTAAGCACTGTTGTGCCCTTCCCAAATATTTATACCAGTCTTGGGGTTTTGGCGCCGCTAACTTGGTAAGAACAGGAATAAGGGTTCTGTTTATCCTTTCAACTTGCCCATTTCCCCTAGGCACACCGGTTGTAACTTTTACGTGCTCAATATTTTCTTCTTTACAATACTCCTCAAACTCACGCGCAGTAAAGGCGGTGCCTCGGTCCGATATGATCCTTCTCGGGTTTCCGAATATCGCCGCCTGCTTTCGAAGCCTGTCTAGAGTTTCGGCTGTATTTGTTGACCGAACCGCGTACAACCACACAAACTTAGAAAAAGCATCTACTACCACTAAGATATGTCTATAATTTTTCTTCGTCGAATTTAGCGGTCCCAGATGATCTATGTGATATACGTCCAGCGGTATGCTGCCCTTTTCAATAGGATTAAGGAATCCTTCCTGTTTACCCTGTTTTCGTTCCGCTAAAATACAACTCACACAAGTACGTACAACCCTTTCAATTTTTGAGCGCATATTCTGGAACCAATAATTCCGTTTCACTAACGTTTCCGTTTTTGCCGCTGAGAAATGCCCATTTTCGTGAACACGCCTAATTATTTCGGTGATCATTGATTTCGGTACAATTAATCGCATTTCCCCTTCGTCTTGATTAAACAATAGGCCATACCTAATCTTATAATCATTAAGCTCATCTCGCTGCGCCAATTCGAAGAACTTCCTAAGTTCGTTATCGCTACGCTGCGCCCTACCAATCCTCACATTCACACTCTCATCGCTTTCATCTATTACCATGCTGGTCGGCAATGGGTTCCGACTCAACGCATCGACATGCAACATACTTTTACCTAGTCTATGCTCTATCTCATATTGGAACTCTTCCAATAACAAAGCCCACCGAGCCACTCTCACACATAAATCCTTTTTATTCATAGTCATCGAAAATGCCTGACAATCAGTTACTATCTTAAACGGTATACCCAACAGATAAATTCTAAACTTCCGTAACGCTTTTATTATTGCTAACACTTCGAGCTCGTAACTAGTGTATTTCGCCTCAGTCGATGTAGTCTTACCACTCGCATAATAGATCGGATGAAATTTATCATTGTTTTCGTCGCGCTGCAATAAGATTGCGCCATATCCGTACATAGACGCGTCAGTATGTAGTTCTGTTTCGGCTCCAACCCTATATATGTTCAACACTGGTTTATTGCTTAAGGCTCGCTTTAACTGCTCTACTGCTTCTTTTTGCTTCTCCCCGAACTCAAATTTTACATCCGCTTTTAGTAGATCCGTTAATGGCCGCGCGATTAGGGAGTAATTAGCTATAAACTTTCTAAAGAACCCCGTTAGTCCCAGAAAACTTTGAATTTGCTTTACGCTCGAAGGTTGTGGGAACTTCATGACCGCCTCCGTCTTCCCTCTCGACGGCCTAATCCTTCCGTTCCCAATCACATGTTCTAAAAATTCCACCTGTGATTCAAGGAAACGACACTTCGACCACTTAATGTTTAGCCCAAATTGTCCGGCCACTCGAATTACCTCTTGTAAATATTCTATTCCAGACCCACGGTCTTTCGAGGGTATTATTAAATCATCCATGTATGTTAATACTATCTTTTTACCGATCAATTCCCTGAACGCAGCATTAATAAATTTTTGAAAAACTGCGGGAGAATTGCATAACCCAAACGGCACGTATAAAAATTCGTATTGCTCATCACAAACTATAAATGATGTGTATTTTCTGCTTTCCGGTTCCAATGGTACATGGAAAAACCCGTTTTTCAAATCCAACGTACTAAAAATATTTGCATTCTGAAGCGCGTCCAACTGATCGTCAATCAACGGAAGCGGATAACGGTCCTTCACTATTTTCTTATTTATCTTTCGGTAGTCCACGCAGAGCCTTGTACCACCGTCCTTTTTCTTTACTAGTACAACCGGACTCGCGTACTCAGATAACGATGGTTGAATAATACCGCTAGATAACCAATCACTGATGTGATTCTCTACCTCCTGCCTTTCCGACGGAGGTAAACGTCTTGGCCGCTGATAAACTGGGTCTTCGTCTTTTAGCATCAAACTCATTTTAACACCAACATCGCGCACTTTCACCGGATTATAGTTACTAATCAAGTCTACTACCAATTTTTTATGCTCACTCGACGGAATGTGCGACAGATCTAGCTCATTCGTATCATATACACAGTCTATCTTTAAGATTTCGACTACTTCCTCGCTGTTCTCCCCACTTCCCGACGGTTTGCTAATTGCAATTTTTCCCTCTCTAATATTAATATCCACCGTATCTAAGAAATCAGTTCCTATCAAAACAGCATGCTGCATCAATGTATCGGGTACCACGGAAATTTCAATGGTATATTGATTACCATCAATCTCAATACCCGCAAAGAATTCCCCTAACGTTTTATTGTCCTCCGAGCCTATTCCACGAAATCTGATCTCATTCGGTTTCAATCTAGGCGATCCTATTTGTATGTATTGCGCGGCTCGCATTAGAGATATATCGCTTCCGGTATCGATTAGCGCGTCGATTTTCTGACCATTGATTACTACTTCTTTGTAATACTTACCACGCACCGATCGCGAGATATTACATGAATCTTTGTTAGTAATACGGTTTCTAGGGCAATTAACCGCGATATGACCAAATTCTCTACATTCGAAGCACTTCGTACCTCTACTCTTATATGGGCATTCCTCGCTAAGATGACTTATCGCACCGCAATTTTTGCACCTCAAACGGTTATCTGATACGTTATTTATCTTTCTTCTAATACTAGCGTCTATGTTGCTTCGACGTGTCGTCGAGTTATCCCTCTTCGCCTGTTGCGGGCGTCTTTGTAGCGATATATGCTCGAACGCGCTCAGAAGGGACTCCTTCCTTTTATGACCATGCACCCTTGCTTGATCTCGTAGCGATTGATCTGGTATCCCAGCGATGACGAATTCGATCATTTCTTCCTCGTCGATCTCTATCCGGTTCGCTAATATGATCTTCTCATGGAAGTAATCGCTAAAAGACTCGTCACGCTTCCAAACACGTTCCTGGAACCTCGTTCGCAAGGTCATCTTGCTGATTCGCTGATGGAACATTTTTCGCAACTCAACTAAAAGTTCATCCACTGTGAGATGCAGGTATTCTCTCCGCGATCTAAACCACTCTAACGCTCGCCCCTTTAAACGCTGCACGATCATCACTTTCGCCTGGTCTTCGGTCAAATGATACATGTCACGCAGGTAGTTTACGTGGTCTTCCCATATTGTAAATTCATCTGCCTCCCCTTCAAAGTATCCAATCAATTCAGTAACAGCTTTTAAAGATAATTTATTTATCTCCGTTTGCGCAGGTGGCCGGTTCGCCTCTTCCAACCCGTACGACTGACCAATAGCAGGACTTTGTGTCCTTCGCAGGATCTCTATTTCCTTCCGCGCTAGTTCTACTTCTCGTTCCGCTATCTCTTTCTCTTTTCGAAAGATTTCCATCTCTCGTCTTAAAAGCGCAAGCTCATCTATACTCTCACTCACCGCGGCTACGGTTGTGTTCCGCGTTTCTTCGACATCCCTCCTCGCAATACTGTCTCCTATTACCCAATTTCCCGATGGATCAGCTTCCATAAGGCGGGCTATCAACTCGCTTTTACACCTGTCGTGGCAAGTCCCAAAGCTGCCAACTTCTCCTTCAATTCCGATAACAAAAATTCCGAAGGCGCTTTACGTACGTCACTCATGATTTTTTCTTCTTCTATACTGTTTCGCACACACAACTCTTTGTCACGCTGTTCAACGCTAATTCTTCACTATCGCAAAGGTTCACACCAATTCACTATCGCAAAAGTTCACATCAGTTCACTATCGCAAAACTTCACACAATTTCGCTATCGCAGTATTCGCTGTTGTTTTTCCGCAATCCTACTCTTCGCACGCTGTAGCTCTTCAATCCCGGACGAGCCCCCAATTTTGTAGGATTTTTAATGGGAAAAACAGTTTTATTACAATTTCTAATCGTTATTACAAAACGCAGATCCTCTCTCTTACAACGCTCAACACCCACTGCCCTTTGTCACTCGTGCATTCATTCGTCGCATTCCCACCGTCCTTCGACTCGAGTAGTCAACCGCCCCTCAACCGTACTTGACTCGAATCCCTTTCGTCCGTTGTATCAGGTTACTTAAAATCTAACCGATGCCTATTGCCCTATGCTAACAAACTAGCGTCTTTGTCAATAAACCCAAAAGATAAGACGGCGACGCTTACCGTCTCCTACAATACTTATGTTTAGAATCATGTTGTTAGGCACTTTTAGGCCTTTTACAAAAGTATACTTATACATTTTAAAATTTGTAAGATTTCGGGTAATTACAGTATATGTTTGCAGCTGCCATCCCAGTATTTAGAAACTCTATGTATTTTAAATACCTAAATTTTTCATCAGGTTCAGAGCTTTTCAATATCTTTTAAATAACTGTTTTAAAACATTTTGTAATCTGTTATTTTATGAGTTATTAGATTTTTTGTACATCTGCCTTCTTTCTGTTAGAAACTCTAAATATTTTAAATACTTAAGTTATTTATCAGGTTTTAGAGCATTTTAAGAGCTTTAAAATAACTGTTTTAAAACATTTCAGAATTTGTTAGATTTTGAGTACTAATAGGTTATGTGTACAAAATACATCTTTTTATTTAAACAACTTACGTATATTAAACACCTATGTTTAGCATCATGTTTTTAGGAACTTTTAGGCCTTTAAGAAGGGTATACTTATACATTTTAAAATTTGTAAGATTTCGAGTAATTACAGTATATGATTGCAGCTGCCAACCCAGTATTTAGAATCTTTATGTATTTTAAATACCTAAATTTTTTATCAGGTTTTAGAGCATTTTAAGAGCTTCAAAATAACTGTTTTAAAACATTTTAGAATTTGTTAGTTTTTGAGTTATAATAGGTTATATGTACAAAATACATCTTTTTATTTAAACAACTTATGTATAATAAATTCTTTTGTTTAGCATCATGTTGTTAGGCACTTTTAGGCATTTAAAAAGGAGATACATATACATTTTAAAATGTGTAAGATTTCGAGTAATTACAGTATATGATTTCAGCTGCAATCCCAGTATTTAGAAACTGTATGTATTTTAAATACCTAAATTTTTCATGAGGTTCAGAGCTTTTTAATATCTTTTAAATAACTGTTTTAAAACATTAGAGAAACTCTTAGTTTTTGAGTTATTAGAGTTTTTGTGTACATCAGCCTACCTTGTTCTTAAACACTGTAAATATTTTAAAATCTTAAGTTTATTATCAGGTTTAAGTGCATTTTAAGAGCTGAAAAATAAATGTCTTAAAACATTTTAGAATCTGTTTGTTTTCGAGTTATTAGAGTTTATGTGTACATCAGCCCCCTTGTTCTTAAACACTCTAAATATTTTAAATACCTAAGTTATTTATCAGATTTTAGAGCATTTTAAGAGCTTCAAAATAACTGTTTTAATACATTTTAGAATTTGTTAGTTTTCGAGTTATTATAGGTTATGTGTACAAAATACATCTTTTTATTTAAACAACTTATGTATTAGGTGGACCGGAAAGTAATGTCGTTTCTCAGCATGCCAATATTTGTTAATCATTTGTCAGTTTATTGTGTATTTGAAAGTGGTGCCAAAAACATTTAAGGTTCAAGTGACTTATTTAGTTGTGAATAATTAAATCTCAAATTTTTTTTTTTTTGTACATTTTTGTTTTTTATGTAAGAAAATGACATTACTTTCCGGTCCACCTAATATATTAAATATCTATGTTTAGCATCATGTTTTTAGGAGCTTTTAGGGCTTTAAAAAGGATATACTTATACATTTTAAAATTTGTAAGATTTCAAGTAATTACAGTATATGATTGCAGCTGCCATCCCAGTATTTAGAATCTTTATGTATTTAAAATACCTAAGTTTTGCATCAGATTCTAGAGATTTTCAAGAGTTTTAAATGACTGTTTTAAAACATTTTAGAATCTGTTAGTTTTCGAGCTATTAGAGTTTTGTGTACATCTGCCCACCATGTTCTTAAACACTCTAAAAATTTTAAATAATTAAGTTTATTATCAAGTTTTAGTGCATTTTAAGAGCTTGAAAATAACTGTTTTAAAACATTTTAGAATTTGTTAGTTTTCGAGTTATTATAGGTTATGTGTACAAATTACATCTTTTTATTTAGACAACTTATGTATATTAAATACTTATGTTTAGCATCATGTTGTTAGGCACTTTTAGGCCTTTAAAAAGGGTATACATATACATTTTAAAATTTGTAAGATTTCCGGTAATTACAGTATAGGTTTGCAGCTGCCACCCTAGTATTTAGAAACTCTATGTATTTAAAATACCTAAATTTTTTATCAGGTTTTAGAGCATTTCAAGACCTTGAAAATAACTCTTTTAAAACATTTCAGAATCTGTAAGTTTTCGAGTTATTAGAGTTTTTGTGTACGTCTGCCTACAATGTTCTTAAACACTATAAATATTTTAAAATCTTAAGTTTATTTTTAGGTTTTAGTGCATTTTAAGAGCTGAAAAATAACTGTTTTAAAACATTTTAGAATTTGTTAGTTTTCGAGTTATTATAGGTTATGTGTACAAATTACATCTTTTTATTTAGACAACTTATGTATATTAAATACTTATGTTTAGCATCATGTTGTTAGGCACTTTTAGGCCTTTAAAAAGGGTATACATATACATTTTAAAATTTGTAAGATTTCCGGTAATTACAGTATAGGTTTGCAGCTGCCACCCTAGTATTTAGAAACTCTATGTATTTAAAATACCTAAATTTTTTATCAGGTTTTAGAGCATTTTAAGAGCTTCAAAATAACTGTTTTAAAACATTTTAGAATTTGTTAGTTTTTGAGTTATAATAGGTTATATGTACAAATTACATCTTTTTATTTAGTCTACTTATGTATATTAAATACTTATGTTTAGCATCATGTTGTTAGGCACTTTTAGGCATTTAAAAAGGAGATACATATACATTTTAAAATGTGTAAGATTTCGAGTAATTACAGTATATGATTTCAGCTGCAATCCCAGTATTTAGAAACTGTATGTATTTTAAATACCTAAATTTTTCATGAGGTTCAGAGCTTTTTAATATCTTTTAAATAACTGTTTTAAAACATTAGAGAAACTCTTAGTTTTTGAGTTATTAGAGTTTTTGTGTACATCAGCCTACCTTGTTCTTAAACACTGTAAATATTTTAAAATCTTAAGTTTATTATCAGGTTTAAGTGCATTTTAAGAGCTGAAAAATAAATGTCTTAAAACATTTTAGAATCTGTTTGTTTTCGAGTTATTAGAGTTTATGTGTACATCAGCCCCCTTGTTCTTAAACACTCTAAATATTTTAAATACCTAAGTTATTTATCAGATTTTAGAGCATTTTAAGAGCTTCAAAATAACTGTTTTAATACATTTTAGAATTTGTTAGTTTTCGAGTTATTATAGGTTATGTGTACAAAATACATCTTTTTATTTAAACAACTTATGTATTAGGTGGACCGGAAAGTAATGTCGTTTCTCAGCATGCCAATATTTGTTAATCATTTGTCAGTTTATTGTGTATTTGAAAGTGGTGCCAAAAACATTTTAAGGTTCAAGTGACTTATTTAGTTGTGAATAATTAAATCTCAAATTTTTTTTTTTTTTGTACATTTTTTGTTTTTTATGTAAGAAAATGACATTACTTTCCGGTCCACCTAATATATTAAATATCTATGTTTAGCATCATGTTTTTAGGAGCTTTTAGGGCTTTAAAAAGGATATACTTATACATTTTAAAATTTGTAAGATTTCAAGTAATTACAGTATATGATTGCAGCTGCCATCCCAGTATTTAGAATCTTTATGTATTTAAAATACCTAAGTTTTGCATCAGATTCTAGAGATTTTCAAGAGTTTTAAATGACTGTTTTAAAACATTTTAGAATCTGTTAGTTTTCGAGCTATTAGAGTTTTTGTGTACATCTGCCCACCATGTTCTTAAACACTCTAAAAATTTTAAATAATTAAGTTTATTATCAAGTTTTAGTGCATTTTAAGAGCTTGAAAATAACTGTTTTAAAACATTTTAGAATTTGTTAGTTTTCGAGTTATTATAGGTTACGAGTACAAATTACATCTTATTATTTAGACAACTTATGTATATTAAATACTTATGTGTAGCATCATGTTGTTAGGCACTTTTAGGCCTTTTACAAAGGTACACATATACATTTTAAAATTTGTAAGATTTCGGGTAATTACAGTATATGTTTGCATCTGCCATCCCAGTATTTAGAAACTCTATGTATTTTAAATACCTAAATTTTTCATCAGGTTCAGAGCTTTTCAATATCTTTTAAATAACTGTTTTAAAACATTTTGTAATCTGTTATTTTATGAGTTATTAGATTTTTTGTACATCTGCCTTCTTTCTGTTAGAAACTCTAAATATTTTAAATACTTAAGTTATTTATCAGATTTTAGAGCATTTTAAGAGCTTAAAAATAACTGTTTTAAAACATTTTAGAATTTGTTAGCTTTTGAGTAATAATAGGTTATGTGTACAAAATATATCTTTTTATTTAAACAACCTATGTATATTAAATACCTATGTTAAGCATCATGTTTTTAGGAACTTTTAGGCCTTTAAAAAGGATATACTTATACATTTTAAAATTTGTAAGATTCCGAGTAATTACAGTATATGATTGTAGCTGCCAACCCAGTATTTAGAAACTCTATGTATTTTAAATACCTAAATTTTTCATTAGGTTCAGAACTTTTCGAGATCTATTAAATGACTGTTTTAAAACATTATAGAAACTGTTAGTTTTAAAATTATAAGAGTTTTTGTTTACATCTACCTACCATGTTCCTAAACACTCTAAATATTTTAAAATCTTAAGTTTATTTTTAGGTTTTAGTACATTTTTAGAGCTGGAAAATAACTGTTTTAAAACATTTTAGAATTTGTTAGTTTTCGAGTTATTATAGCTTACCTGTACAAATTACATCTTATTATTTAGACAACTTATGTATAGTAAATACTTATGTTTAGGATCATGTTGTTAGGCACTTTTAGGCTTTTTACAAAGGTATACTTATACATTTTAAAATTTGTAAGATTTCGAGTAATTACAGTATATGATTGCAGCTGCAAACCCAGTATTTAAAAACTCTATGTATTTTAAATACCTAAATTTTTCATTAGGTTCAGAGCTTTTCGAGATCTTTTAAATGACAGTTTTAAAACATTATAGAAACTGTTAGTTTTTAAATTATAAGAGTTTTTGTGTACATCTGCCTACCTTGTTCTTAAACACTCCAAATATTTTAAAATCCTAAGTTTATTATCACGTTTTAGTGCATTTTTAGAGCTTGAAAATATCTATTTAAATACATTTTATAATTTTTTGTTTTCGAGTTATTATAGCTTACGTGTACAAATTACATATTTTTATTTTGACAACTTATTTATATTAAATACTTATGTTTACCATCATGTTGTTAGGCACTTTTAAGCATTTTAAAAAGGTATACTTATACATTTTAAAATTTGTAGGATTTCGGGTAATTACAGTATATCTTTGCAGCAGCAATCCCAGTATTTAGAAACTCTATGTATTTTAAATACCAAAATTTTTTATCAGGTTTTAGAGCATTTCAAGACCTTTAAAGTAACTGTTTTAAAACATTTTTGGATCTGTTATTTTATGAGTTATTAGATTTTTTGTACATCTGCCTTTTTTCTGTTAGAAACTCTATATATTTTAAATACTTAAGTTTTTTATCAGGTTTTAGAGCATTTTGAGAGCTTCAAAATAACTGTTTTAAAACATTTTAGAATTGTTGCTTATGAGTTATAATAGGTTATGTGTACAAAATACATCTTTTTATTTAAACAACATATGTATAATAAATTCTTTTGTTTAGCATCATGTTTTTAAGCACTTTTAGGCTTTTAAAAGGGATATACTTATACATTTTAAAATTTATAAGATTTCGAGTAATTACAGTATATGATTTCAGCTGCCATCCCAGTATTTAAAAACTCTATGTATTTTAAATACATAAATTTTTCATTAGGTTCAGAGCTTTTCGAGATCTTTTTAATGACTGTTTTAAAACATTATAGAAACTGTTAGTTTTTAAATTATTAGAGTTCTTGTGTACATCTGCCTACCTTGTTCTTAAACACTCCAAATATTTTAAAATCCTAAGTTTATTATCACGTTTTAGTGCATTAAAGAGCTTAAAAAAAACTGTTTTAAAACATTTTAGAATTTGTGAGTTTACGAGTTATTATAAGTTATGTTTACATATTTGATTTTTTTATTTAGACAACTTATGTATATTAAATACTTATGTTTAGCATCATGTTGTTAGGCACTTTTAAGCATTTAAAAAGGGTATACTTATACATTTTAAAATTTGTAGGATTTCAGGTAATTACAGTATATGTTTGCAGCAGCCATCCCAGTATTTAGAAACTCAATGTATTTTAAATACCATAATTTTTTATCAGGTTTTAGAGCATTTCAATATCTTTTAAATGACTGTTTTAAAACATTCAAAAAACTGTTAGTTTTTGAGTTATTAGAGTTTTTGTGTACATCAGCCTACCTTGTCCTTAAACACTGTAAATATTTTAAAATCTTAAGTTTATTATCAGGTTTAAGTGCATTATAAGAGCTGGAAAATAACTGTTTTAAAAAATTTTAGAATTTATTAGTTTTCGAATTATTTTAGGTTATGTGTACAAATTACATCTTTTTATTTAGTCAACTTATGTATATTAAATTCTTATGTTTAGCTTCATGTTTTTTGGCATTTATAGACCTTTAAAATAGCTATACTAATAAATTTGTAATTTGTAAGATTTTGAGTAATTACAGTATATTTTTGCAGCAGCCATCCCAGTATTTATAAACTCTATGTATTAAAAATACCTAAATTTTTTATCAGGTTTTAGAGCATTTTATGGCCTTGAGAATAACTCTTTTAAAACATTTTGGAATCTGTTATTTTTCGAGTTATTAGAGTTTTTTTGTACATCAGCCTTACTTGTGTTAGAAACTCTAAATGTTTTAAATACTTAAGTTTTTTATCAGGTTTTAGAGCATTTTAGGAGCTTCAAAATAACTGTTTTAAAACAATTTAGAATTTGTTAGTTTTCGAGTTATTATAGCTTACGTGTACAAATTTCTTCTTTTTATTTAGACAACTTATGTATATTAAATACTTATGTTTAGCATCATGTTGTTATGCACTTTTAGGCTTTTAAAAGGGTATACTTATACATTTTAAAATTTGTAAGATTTTGAGTAATTACAGTATATGATTGCAGCTGCCATCCCAGTGTGTAGAAACTGTATGTATTTTAAATACCTAAATTTTTTATTAAGTTCAGAGCTTTTCAAGATCTTTTAAATGACTGTTTTAAAACATTATAGAAAATGTTAGTTTTTGATTTATTAGAGTTTTTGTTTACATCTGCCAACCAAGCACAACTATAGTTATGTTTAAAAAAGGAGACAAACAGCTGCCTACAAACTACAGGGGAATAAACCTTTTAAACACTTCATTAAAACTAACAAAAAATATTATAACGAATAAAATTAACAGCTTAACAAATCTAGAAGACGAACAGCAAGGATTCAGTCAGGCAGATCGTGCACAGACGCGGTTTTCATCATAAGACAAATAACAGAAAAATCAATTTAATACAATAGGCCAGCATATATGTGTTTCATTGATTTGGAAAAGGCATTCGACCGAGTGCAGCTAAAGGATGTTATACACCTCCTTTATAACCGGCAAATTCCGAACAATCTTATCAAGACCATAGAGGACATCTATAGAAAAAATAAAACCCAAGCAAAGATAAATGGCGTCTTGACTGAACCGATTGATGGAGATCGTGGTATCCGACAATGGGATTTCCTAAGTCCCCTGCTTTTTAACATCATTATGGACGAAATAATAAGAAACGTAAGACTGCTAAAAGGATATAAAATGGGCAGTGAAGAAATAACCATCCTATGCTATGCTGATGACGCTGTATTAGTGGCCGAAAATGAGGATGTTCTACAACGTCTACTACACCGATTTAACTGCATAGCTAAATCATTCAACATTAAAATATCGGCCCAGAAAACAAAATGCATGACAATATCAAAGACACCGTTAAGACGCAAACTGGAAATTGAAGGGAAGGTTATTCAGCAGGAAATGTGATTTAAGTACCTAGGAATAGAAATCTCAGGATATGGTGATGTTGAAGCAGAGGTAAGAGAACAGACAATGAAGGCATCCAGAATAGCGGGTTGTTTGAATGACACAATATGGCGAAACAAAAACATTGACATATAGACCAATGCAAGAATTTACAAGGCAATGGTAAGACCTATTATGTCACATACCGCAGAAACTCGACCAGACACGGCGAAAACGAAAGAGTTACTAGAGAAAACCGAAATGAGAGTGCTTCGCAGAATAGTTGGAGAAACACTGCTGGATCGAGAGAGAAGCGAAGATATAAGAAGAACATGCAAAGTGGAAAATATCAACGAGTGGAAACTAAAAAGGAAAAAAGAATGGAACGAACACATCAATAGAATGGACAACATAAGAATTGTCAGAATTGCACGGGATAAGTCACCGGCAGGCCGCGGAAGAACGGGGCGCCCACGAAAACGATGGTGCGACAATATAGCAGTGCAATAGGCAGAATAACGTCGTAAAGGAACAGGCAATTTGCCTAAACTAAAGAAAGAAGAAGAAGAATCTGCCTACATTGTTCTTAAACACTCTAAATATTTTAAAATCTTAAGTTTATTATCACGTTTTAGGGCATTTAAGAGCTTAAAAATAACTGTTTGAAAACATTTTAGAATTTGTTAGTTTTCGAGTAAAGATAGGTTATGTGTACATATTACATCTATTTATTTAGACAAATATGTATAATAAGTACTTATGTTTAGCATCATGTTGTTAGGCACTTTTAGGCGTTTAAAAAAGGTATACTTATACATTTTAAAATTTGTAAGATTTCGGGTAATTACAGTATATTTTTGCAGCAGCTATCCCAGTATTTAGAAACTCTATGTATTTTAAATACCTAAATTTTTTATCAGGTTTTAGAGCATTTCAAGGCCTTGAAAATAACTGTTTTAAAACTTTTTGGAATCTGTTATTGTATTAGTTATTAGAGTTTTTTTGTACATCTGCCTTCCTTGTGTTAGAAACTCTAAATATTTTAAATACTTAAGTTTTTTATCAGGTTTTAGAGCATTTTGAGAGCTTCAAAATAACTGTTTTAAAACATTTTAGAATTTGTTAGATTTTGAGTTATAAAAGGTTATGTGTACAAAATACATCTTTTTATTTAAACAACCTATGTATATTATATACTTATGCTTAGCATCATGTTGTTCTGTACTTATAGACCTTTAAAATTGTTATTTGAAAATATTTTAAATTGTTTAGTCTTTGAAAAATTATTGTTTTATGTGCAGATTCCTTCTTTTTTTTTAAAAGCCTTATATATTTTAAATATTTCAGACTTGCATTAAGCTTTAAGGCATTTTGAGGGATGTAAAATAACTGATTAAGACATTTTAGAATCTGTTTATTTTCAAATAATTAAAGTTTATGTATACACCATCCTACTTTTTTTTTTAAATAACCTATGTATATTAAGTACGTATGTTTAGCATCATGTTTTTAGGCATTTAAAGAGCTTTAAAATGGCTATATTAATACGTTTCAGAATTTTAAGATTTCGAGTAATTACAGTATAAGATTGCAGCTGCCTTCCAAGTTTTTAGAAACTCTATGTATTTTAAATACCAAAATTTTTTATCAGGTTTTAGAGCATTTCAAGACTTTTAAAGCAACTATTTTAAAACATTTTGGAATCTGTTATTTTATGAGTTATTAGATTTTTTGTACATCTGCCTTCTTTCTGTTAGAAACTCTATATATTTTAAATACTTAAGTTTTTTATCAGGTTTTAGAGCATTTTGAGAGCTTCAAAATAACTGTTTTAAAACATTTTAGAATCTGTTAGATTTCGAGTTATTATAGGTAATGTCTACAAATTACATCTTTATATTTAGTCAACTTATTTATATTAAATACTTTTGTTTAGCATCATGTTGTTAGGCACTTTTAGGCCTTTAAAAAGGGTATACTTATACATTTTAAAATTTGTAGGATTTCGGGTAATTACAGTATATGTTTGCAGCAGCTATCCCAGTATTTAGAAACTCTATGTATTTTAAATACAAAAATTTTTTATCAGGTTTTAGAGCATTTCAAGACTTTTAAAGCAACTGTTTTAAAACATTTTGGAATCTGTTATTTTATGAGTTATTAGATTTTTTGTACATCTGCCTTCTTTCTGTTAGAAACTCTATATATTTTAAATACTTAAGTTTTTTATCAGGTTTTAGAGCATTTTGAGAGCTTTAAAATAACTGTTTTAAAACATTTTATAATTTGTTTGTTTTTGAATTATAATAGGTAATGTGTACAAATTACATATTTTAATTTAGACAACCTATGTATATTAAATTCTTATGTTTAGCGTCATGTTTTTTGGCATTTATAGACCTTTAAAATAGCTATACTAATAAATTTGTAATTTGTAAAATTTTGAGTAATTACTGTATATTTTAGATGCAGAAATCCCAGTATTTAGAAACTCTATGTATTTTAAATACCTAAATTTTTTATCAGGTTTTAGAGCATTTCATAGCCTTGAAAATAACTCTTTTAAAACATTTTGGAATCTGTTATTTTTCGAGTTATTAGAGTTTTTGTGTACATCTGCTTACCATGTTTTTAAACACTCTAAATAATTTAAATATGTAAGTTTATTATCTGGTTTTAGTGCATTTTAAGAGCTTGAAAATATCTGTTTAAAAACATTTTATAATTTGTTACTTTTCGAGTTATTATAGCTTACGTGTACAAATAACATATTTTTATTTAGACAACTTATTTATATTAAATACTTATGTTTAGCATCATTTTGTTAGGCACTTTTAGGCCTTTAAAAAGGATATACTTATACATTTTAAAATTTGTAAGATTTCGAGTAGTTATAGTACATGATTTCAGCTGTCATCGTAGTATTTAGAAACTGTATATATTCTAAATACCTAAATTTTTCCTCAGGTTTAGAGCTTTTCAAGAGTTTAAAATGACTGTTTTAAAACATTAAAGAAACTGTTAGTTTTTGAATTATTAGAGTTTTTGTGTACATCAGCCTACCTTGTTCTTAAACACTGTAAATATTTTAAAATCTTAAGTTTATTATCAGGTTTAAGTGCATTTTAAGAGCTGGAAAATAACTGTTTTAAAAAATTTTAGAATTTATTAGTTTTCGAATTATTTTAGGTTATGTGTACAAATAACATCTTTTTATTTAGTCAACTTATGTATATTAAATACTTATGTTTAGCATCATGTTGTTAGGCACTTTTAGGCCTTTAAAAAGGGTATACTTATACATTTTAAAATTTGTAAGATTTCGGGTAATTACAGTATATGTTTGCAGCTGCCATCCCAGTATTTAGAAACTCTATGTATTTTAAATACCAAAATTTTTTATAAGGTTTTAGAGCATTTCAAGACCTTTAAAATAACTGTTTTAAAACATTTTGGAATCATTTATTTGTCGAGTTATTAGATTTTTTGTACATCTGCCTTCTTTCTGTTAGAAACTCTATATATTTTAAATACTTAAGTTTTTTATCACGTTTTTGTGCATTTAAAGACCTTAAAAATAACTGTTTGAAAACATGTTAGAATTTGTTAGTTTTCGAGTTATTATAGGTTATGTGTACAAATTACATCTATTTATTTAGACAACTTATGTGTAATAAGTACTTATGTTTAGCATCAACTCCGCCTGCATGATCGCAGATCAGCGATCATGTTGCCGGTCCTAAGCCCGGAAAAAGGAGGAAGGTTGTTGGATCAGGTTAGCTCCCTACCCAACGTAAAAAAAAGACTACGGCTCATAGAACTGACACTTTGCCTCGGAGAAGGACGGATATACAGATGACGACACATGCAAGGAAATGGACAACGAAATGGAAGAAAGAACATATAATGCGTCTGGCTACATGGAACATCAAGTCATTCAATAATAAAGATCAAGAAACCCTGAAAGAACTGAAAGATAATAACATCGATATTTGCGCCTTACAAGAGACCAAAAAGAAAGGCAAAGGACAAATACAGTATGAAGACTACTTAGTGATCTATAGTGGTGTAGAAAAACAAATCAGGGCAAAAGAAGGTGTAGCTATCGCAGTATCCAAGAAATATAAAACAACATACAAGAATGCAGATACGTATCTTCACGAATCTTGGTTGTAAAAATGAAAGCGGAAGACCAAAATTTAAATATAGTGTCAATTTATGCACCCGAAGATAATAAACCGAAGGAAGAAAGAGAAGCCTTCTACGACCAACTACAAAATTTAGTCGGATCATTACCAAGTAACCAACAAATGATAATCCTTGGAGATTTTAACGCCCGCATCGGAAACGAAATAATACCTGGAATAAAACAAAGGTTCAACGAAAACGTGTTAAATGACAATGGAGAACTAATGACACAGCTATGCACATTTAACGAGCTAAGGATTAATAATACATTTTACAATCATAAGGAACACTATAAGTTTACATACAGGAACACCAGAGGCTTCAGGTCTACAATTGATTACATTGTTACCAACAGATACGTCCAACCAAACCAAATATTAGATATCAGGACGTTAAATTCCGCGGATGTAGGAAGCGATCATAGCCTGCTATTAGCAAAGATAAGAATGAAGTTTAAACCCCAAAGAAATCTTGCACGAGTAACTCAAGAATTGAAAATAAACATCGAATCACTATGGAACTTATCAACCAAACAACTATACGAGAACAGGTTGAAAGAAAAAATCGAAAAAAGCCCAATAAAAGAAGAAGATAACATAAACATAGCCTGGAAGAAACTAAGAACCAACATTTTAGAAGCTGCATATGAAGCCCTGGGAACACGAACTATAAAAAACCGGGCTAGAATGATCAAAACTTCTTGGTTCCGCCCAGAGATTAGGAAATATGCAAAAAAAGAAAATAGCATACCTTAACTATAGGACATTAAGAACACCTGAGTCATACGAAACGTATAGACGAATCCGGAATCAAACAGCGACATTAGTAAGGCAAACAAAGCAAAATTATTGGGAGATTTTTTCGAAAAGAATGGAGAGTGACTTCTATGGACTTCAAAAACAAATCTGGCGATTTATTAGAAATCAAAGAAAGGAGGTCAATGAAATGATAGAAACAAACCAGATCACAAAAGAAAAATTGGATTAACTATCTAACAGAGCTCTATAAATCAGAAGAACCTCAAACGGAACTAAATACGCCAGAAATAATAACCAGAAGCGACATACAAATTGAGTCCAGTGATGTAGAAACGGCTATTCGAAGACTAAAGAATAGGAAGACCTCAGGGCAAGATGGCATCCAAAACGAGTTAATAAAATATGGTGGCCAACAACTAACATTCCTAATCCAAAAAATACTACGCCAACACAAAATACCTGACGAATGGCGAACTAGTACAACTATAGTTATGTTTAAAAAAGGAGACAAAAAGTTGCCTACAAACTACAGGGGAATCAATCATTTAAACACTTCATTAAAACTAACGACAAAGATTATAACGAATAAAATTAACAGCTTAACGAATCTAGAAGACGAACAGCAGGATTCAGATCAGGCAGATCGTGCACAGACGCGGTTTTCATCATAAGACAGATAACAGAAAAATCAATTGAATACAACAGACCAGCATATATGTGTTTCATTGATTTGGAAAAGGCATTCGACCGAGTGCAGTTAAAGGATGTTATACACCTCCTCTATAACCGGCAAATTCCGAACAATCTTATCAAGACCATAGAGGACATCTATAGAAACAATAAGATCCAAGCAAAGATAAATGGCGCCTTGACTGAACCGATTGATGCAGGTCGTTGTATCCGACAAGGGGATTCCCTAAGTCCCCTGCTTTTTAACATCATTATGGACGAAATAATAAGAAACGTAAGACTGCTAAAAAGATATAAAATGGGCAGTAAAGAAATAACCATCCTATGCTATGCTGATGGCGCTGTATTAGTGGCCGAAAATGAGGATGATCTACAACGTCTACTACACCGATTTAACTGCATAGCCAAATCATTCAACATTAAAATATCGGCCCAGAAAACAAAATGCATGACAATATCAAAGACACCGTTAAGACGCAAACTGGAAATTGAAGGGAAGGTTATTCAGCAGGAAATGTGATTTAAGTACCTAGGAATAGAAATCTCAGGATATGGTGATGTTGAAGCAGAGGTAAGAGAACAGACAATGAAGGCATCCAGAATAGCGGGTTGTTTGAATGACACAATATGGCGAAACAAAAACATTGACATATAGACCAATGCAAGAATTTACAAGGCAATGGTAAGACCTATTATGTCACATACCGCAGAAACTCGACCAGACACGGCGAAAACGAAAGAGTTACTAGAGAAAACCGAAATGAGAGTGCTTCGCAGAATAGTTGGAGAAACACTGCTGGATCGAGAGAGAAGCGAAGATATAAGAAGAACATGCAAAGTGGAAAATATCAACGAGTGGAAACTAAAAAGGAAAAAAGAATGGAACGAACACATCAATAGAATGGACAACATAAGAATTGTCAGAATTGCACGGGATAATTCACCGGTAGGCCGCAGAAGCACGGGACGCCCACGAAAACGATGGTGCGACAATTTAACAGTGCAATAGGCAGAAAAACGTCGTTACGAAACAGGCAATTTGCCTAAACTAAAGAAAGAAGAAGAAGAAGAAGAAGTTTAGCATCATGTTGTTAGGCACTTTTAGGCCTTTAATAAAGGTATACTCATACATTTTAAAATTTGTAAGATTTTGGGTACTTACAGTATAATTTTGCAGCATCCATCCCAGTATTTAGAAACTCTATGTATTTTAAATACCTAAATTTTTTATCAGGTTTTAGAGCATTTCAAGGCCTTGAAAATAACTGTTTAAAAACTTTTTAGAATTTGTTATTTTATTAGTTATTAGAGTTTTTTTGTACATCTGCCTTCCTTGAGTTAGAAACTCTAAATATTTTAAATAATTAAGTTTTATATCAGGTTTTAGAGCATTTCAAGACCTTTAAAATAACTGTTTTAAAACATTTTGGAATCATTTATTTTTCGAGTTCTTAGAGTTTTTTTGTACATCTGCCTTCCTTGTGTTAGAAACTCTAAATATTTTAAATACTTATGTAATTTATCAGGTTTTAGAGCATTTTAGGAGCTTGAAAATAACTGTTTTAAAACATTTTAGTATTTGCTAGTTTTCGAGTTATTATATGTTATGTGTACAAATTACATCTTTTTATTTAGACAACTTATGTATATTAAATACTTATGTTTTGCATCTTGTTGTTAAGCACTTTTAGGCCTTTAAAAAGGGAATACTTATACATTTTAAAATTTGTAGGATTTCGGGTAATTACAGTATATGTTTACAGCAGCTATCCACGTATTTAGAAACTCTATGTATTTTAAATACCAAAATTTTTTATCAGGTTTTAGAGCATTTCAAAACCTTGAAAATAACTGTTTTAAAACATTTTGGAATCTGTTATTTTATGAGTTATTAGATTTTTTGTACATTTGCCTTCTTTCTGTTGGAAACTCTATATATTTTAAATACTTAAGTTTTTTATCATGTTTTAGAGCATTTTGAGAGCTTCAAAATAACTGTTTTAAAACATTTTAGAATTTGTTAGTTTTTGAGTTATAATAGGTTATGTGTACAAAATACATCTTTTTATTTAAACAACTTATGTATAATAAATTCTTTTGTTTAGCATCATGTTGTTAGGCATATTAGGTCTTTAAAAAGGATATACTTATACATTTTAAAATTTGTAAGATTTCGAGTAGTTATAGTATATGATTTCAGCTGCCATCCCAGTATTTAGAAACTCTATGTATTCTAAATACCTAAATTTTTTATCAGGATTTAGAGGATTTCAAGACCTTGAAAATAACTATTTTTAAACATTTTGGAATCAGTTATTTTTCGAGTTATAAGAGTTTTTTTGTACATCTGCCTTCCTTGTGTTAGAAACTCTAAATATTTTAAATACTTAAGTTTTTTATCATGTTTTAATAGCAATTTAAGAGCTTCAAAATACCTGTTTTAAAACATTTTAGAATTTGTAAGATCTCGAGTACTTACAGTATATGATTGCAGGTTCTTTACTAGTTTTTAGAAACTCTATATATTTTAAATACCTATGTTTTTAATCAGGTTTTATAGCTTTTCAAGAGCTTCTAAATGACTGTTTTAAAACTTTTTTGAATCTGTTAGTTTTCGAGTTATTAGAGTTTTTGTGTACATCTGCCTACCATGTTATTAAACACTCTAAATATTTTAAATTTTTAAGTTTATTATCAGGTTTTAGTGCATTTTAAGAGCTGGTAAATAACTGTTTTAAAACATTTTAGAATTTGTTAGTTTTCGAATTTTATAGGTTATGTCTACAAATTACATCTTTATATTTAGTCAACTTATGTATATTAAATACTTAAGTTTAGGATCATGTTGTTAAGCACTTTTAAGCCTTTTACAAAGGTATACTTATACATTTTAAAATTTGTAAGATTTCGAGTAATTACAGTATATGATTTCAGTTGCCATCCCAGTATTTAGAAACTGTATGTATTTTAAATACCTAACTTTTCATCAAGTTCAGTGCTTTTCAAGATCTTTTAAATGAATGTTTTAAAACATTTTAGAATCTGTTAGCTTTCGAGTTATTAGAGTTTTAGTGTACATCTGCCTTCCTTGTTCTTAAACACTCCAAATATTTTAAAATCTTAAGTTTATTTTTAGGTTTTAGTGCATTTTAAGAGCTAGAAAATAACTGTTTTAAAACATTTTGGAATCGTTTATTTTTCGAATTATTAGACTTTTTTTTACATCTGCCTTCCTTGTGTTAGAAACTCTAAATATTTTAAATACTTAAGTTTTTTATCAGGTTTTAGAGCATTTAAAGACCTTTAAAATAACTGTTTTAAAACATTTGGAATCATTTATTTTTCGAGTATATAGAGTTTTTTTGTACATCTGCCTTCCTTGTGTTAGAAACTCTAAATATTTTAAATATTATGTTATTTATCAGGTTTTAAAACATTTTAAGAGCTTAAAAATAACTGTTTTAAAACATTTTAGTATTTGCTAGTTTCGAGTTATTATATGTTATGTGTACAAATTACATCTTTTTATTTAGACAACTTATGTATATTAAATACTTATAATTTGCATCATGTTGTTAAGCACTTTTAGGCCTTTAAAAAGGGTATACTTATACATTTAAAATTTGTAGGATTTCGGGTAATTACAGTATATGTTTGCAGCAGCCATCCCCGTATTTAGAAACTCTATGTATTGTAAATACCAAAATTTTTTATCAGGTTATAGAGCATTTCAAGACCTTGAAAATAACTGTTTAAAACATTTTGGAATCTGTTAATTTATGAGTTATAAGATTTTTTGTACATCTGCCTTCTTTCTGTTAGAAACTCTATATATTTTAAATACTTTAGTTTTTTATCAGGATTTAGAGCATTTCAAGACCTTGAAAATAACTGTTTTTAAACATTTTGGAATCTGTAATTTTTCGAGTTATAAGAGTTTTTTGTACATCTGCCTTCCTTGTGTTAGAAACTCTAAATATTTTGGATACTTAAGTTTTTTATCATGTTTTTTAGACATTTAAGAGCTTCAAATACCTGTTTTAAAACATTTTAGAATTTGTAAGATCTCGAGTAATTACAGTATATGATTGCAGGTTTTTTACTAGTTTTTAAAAACTCTATATATTTTAAATACCTATGTTTTTAATCAGGTTTTATAGCTTTTCAAGAGCTTCTAAATGACTGTTTTAAAACATTTTAGACTCTGTTAGTTTTCGAGTTATTAGAGTTTTTGTGTACATCTGCCTACCATGTTCTTAAACAATCTAAATATTTTAAAATCTTAAGTTTATTTTTGGTTTTAGTGCATTTTAAGTGCTGGAAAATAACTGTTTTGAATCATTTTAGAATTTGTTAGTTTTCGAGTTATTATAGGTTATGTGTACAAATTACATCTATTTATTTAGAGAACTTATGTGTAATAAGTACTTATGTTTAGCATCATGTTGTTAGGCACTTTTAGGCCTTTAAAAAAGGTATACTTATACATTTTAAAATTTGTAAGATTTCGGGTAATTACAGTATATTTTTGCAGCATCCATCCCAGTATTTAGAAACTCTATGTATTTTAAATACCTAAATTTTTTATCAGGTTTTAGAGCATATCAAGGCCTTGAAAATAACTGTTTTAAAACATTTTGGAATCTGTTATTTTATGAGTTATTAGATTTTTTGTACATCTGCCTTCTTTCTGTTAGAAACTCTATATATTTTAAATACTTAAGTTTTTTATCATGTTTTAGAGCATTTTGAGAGCTTCAAAATAACTGTTTTAAAACATTTTAGAATTTGTTAATTTTCGAGTTATAAGAGTTTTTTTGTACATCTGCCTTCCTTGTGTTAGAAACTCTAAATATTTTAAATACTTAAGTTTTTTATCATGTTTTATAGCAATTTAAGAGCTTCAAAATACCTGTTTTAAAACATTTTAGAATTTGTAAGATCTCGAGTAATTACAGTATATGATTGCAGGTTCTTTACTAGTTTTTAGAAACTCTATATATTTTAAATACCTATGTTTTTAATCAGGTTTTATAGCTTTTCAAGAGCTTCTAAATGACTGTTTTAAAACTTTTTAGAATCTGTTAGTTTTCGAGTTATTAGAGTTTTTGTATACATCTGCCTACCATGTTCTTAAACACTCTAAATATATTAAATTTTTAAGTTAATTATTCGGTTTAAGTGCATTTTAAGAGCTGGAAAATAACTGTTTTAAAACATTTTAGAATTTGTTAGTTTTCAAGTTATTATAGCTTACGTGTACAAATTTCCTCTTTTTATTTAGACAACTTATGTATATTAAATACTTATGTTTAGCATCATGTTGTTGGGCACTTTTAGGCCTTTTAAAAGGGTATACTTATACATTTTAAAATTTGTAAGATTTCGAGTAATTACAGTATATGATTGCAGGTTCTTTCCCAGTTTTTAAAAACTTTATGTGTTTTAAATACCTAGGTTTTTATCAGGTTTTAGAGCATTTTAAGACCTTGAAAATAACTGTTTCTATACATTCTGGAATCTGTTATTTTTCGAGTTATTAGAGTTCCTTTGTACATCTGCCTTCCTTGTGTTAGAAACTCTAAATATTTTAAATACTTAAGTTTTTTATCAGGTTTTAGAGCATTTTAAGAGCTTCACAATAACTGTTTTAAACCATTTTAGAATTTGTAGGATTTCGAGTAATTACAGTATATGATTGCAGGTTCTATCCTAGTTTTCCGAAACTCTATGTATTTTAAATACCTATGTTTTTAATCAGGTTTTATAGCTTTTCAAGAGCTTCTAAATTACTGTTTTAAAACTTTTTAGAATCTGTTAGTTTTCGAGTTATTAGAGTTTTTGTGTACATCTGCCTACCATGTTCTTAAACACTCTAAATATTTTAAAATCTTAAGTTTATTTTTGGTTTTAGTGCATTTTAAGTGCTGGAAAATAACTGTTTTAAATCATTTCAGAATTTGTTAGTTTTGGAGATATTATAGGTTATGTCTACAAATTACATCTTTATATTTAGTCAACTTATGTATATTAAATACTTATGTTTAGCATCATGTTGTAAGGCACTTTTAGGCCTTTTACAAAGGTATACTTATACAATTTAAAATTTGTAAGATTTAGGGTAATTACAGTATATGTTTGCAGCTGCCATCCAAGTAATTAGAAACTCTATGTATTTTAAATACCTAAATTTTTTATCAGGTTTTAGAGCATTTCAAGACCTTGAGAATAACTGTTTTAAAACATTTTGTAATCTGTTATTATATGAGTTATTAGATTTTTTGTACATCTGCCTTCTTTCTGTTAGAAACTCTAAATATTTTAAATACTTAAGTTATTTATCAGGTTTTAGATCATTTTAAGAGCTTCAAAATAACTGTTTTAAAACATTTAAGAATTTGTTAGATTTTAAGTTATAATAGGTTATGTGTACAAAATACATTTTTTATTTAAACAACTTATGTATATTAAATACCTATGTTTAGCATCATGTTGTTAGGCACTTTTAGGCCTTTTAAAAGGGTATACTTATACATTTTAAAATTTGTAAGATTTCGAGTAATTACAGTATATGATTGCAGGTTCTTTCCCAGTTTTTAGAAACTCTATGTATTTTAAATACCTAATTTTTTCATCAGGTTCAGAGCTATTCAAGATCTTTTAAATGACTGTTTTAAAACATTATAGAAACTGATAGTTTTTGAGTTTTTAGAGTTTTTGTGTACATCTGCCTACCTTGTTCTTAAACACTCCAAATATTTTAAAATCTTAAGTTTATTATCACGTTTAATGCATTTAAGAGCTTAAAAATAACTGTTTTAAAACATTTTAGAATTTGTTAGTTTTCGAGTTATTATAGGTTATGTGAACAAATTACATCATTTTATTTAGACAACTATGTATATTAAATACTTATGTTTAGCATCTTGTTGTTAGGCACTCTTAGGCCTTATAAAAGGGTATACTTATACATTTTAAAATTTGTAAGATTTTGAGTAATTACAGTATATGATTTCAGCTGCCATCCCAGTATTTAGGAAACTGTATGTATTTTAAATACCTAATTTTTTCAGGTTTTAGAGCATTTCAAGACCTTAAAAATAACTGTTTAAAAAACATTTGGAATCAGTTATTTTTCGAGTTATTAGAGTTCTTTTGTACATCTGCCTTCCTTGTGTTAGAAACTCTAAATATTTTAAATACTTAAGTTCATTATCAGGTTTTAGTGCATTTTAAGAGCTTGAAAATAACCATTTTAAAACATTTTAGAATTTGCTAGTTTTCAAGTTATTATAGGTTATGTGTACAAAATACATCTTTTTATTTAGTCACCTTATGTATATTAAATACTTATGTTCAGCATCATGTTGTTAGGCACTTTTAGGCCTTTAAAAAGGGTATACATATACATTTTAAAATTTGTAAGATTTCCGGTAACTACAGTATAGGTTTGCAGCTGCCACCCTAGTATTTAGAAACTCTATGTATTTAAAAGACCTAAATTTTTTATCAGGTTTTAGAGCATTTCAAGACCTTGAAAATAACTCTTTTAAAACATTTTAGAATTTCTTAGATTTCGAGTTATTAGAGTTTTTGTGTACGTCTGCCTACAATGTTCTTAAACACTATAAATATTTTAAAATCTTAAGTTTATTTTTAGGTTTTAGTGCATTTTAAGAGCTGAAAAATAACTGTTTTAAAACATTTTAGAATTTGTTAGTTTTCGAGTTAATATAGGTTATGTGTACAAATTATATCTTTTTATTTAGTCAACTTATGTATATTAAATACTTATGTTTAGCATCATGTTGTTAGGCACTTTTAGGCCTTTTACAAAGGTATACTTATACATTTTAAAATTTGTAAGATTTCTAGTAATTACAGTATATGATTGCAGGTTCTTTCCCAGTTTTTAGAAACTCTTTGTATTTTAAATACCTAGGTTTTTAATCAGGTTTTCTGGCTTTTCAAGAGCTCCTGAATGACTGTTTTAAAACATTTTAGAATCTGTTAGTTTTCGAGGTATTAGAGTTTTGGTGTACATGTGCCTACCATGTTCTTAAACACTCTAAAATTTTAAAATCTTAAGTTTATTTTTAGGTTTTAGTGCATTTTAAGGGCTGGAAAATAAATGTTTTAAAACATTTTAGAATTTCTTAGATTTCTTAGATTTCGAGTTTATGTTATGTGTAAAAATACATCTTTTTTTTAGTCACCTTATGTATATCAAATACTTATGTTTAGCATCATGTAGTTAGACACTTTTAGGCCTTTTAAAAGAGTATACTTATACATTTAAAATTTGTAACATTTCGAGTAATTACAGTATATGATTGCAGCTGCCATCCCAGTACTTAGAATCTTTATGTATTTTAAATACCTAAGTTTTGCATCAGATTCTAGAGCTTTTCAAGAGTTTTAATGACTGCTTTAAAACATTTTCGAATCTGTTAGCTTTCGAGTTATTGGAGTTTTTGTGTACATCTGCATACCTTGTCCATAAACACTCTAAGTATTTTTAATATTTAAGTTTATTATCAGGTTTAAGTTTATTTTAGACCTTGAAAATAACTGTTTTAAAACATTTTGGAATCATTTTTTTTTCGAGTTATTAGAGTTTTTGTGTACATCTGCCTACCTTGTTCTTAAACACTCTAAATATTTTAAAATCATAATTTTATTATCACGTTTCAGTGCATTTCAAGAGCTTAAAAATAACTGTTTTAAAACATTTTAGAATTTGTTAGTTTTCGAGTTATTATAGGTTATGTTTACAAATTACATCTTTTTATTTAGACAACTTATGTATATTAAATACTTATGTTTAGCATCATATTTTTAGGCACTTTTAGGCCTTTAAAAAGCGTATACTTATACATTTTAAAATTTGTAAGATTTCGGGTAATTGCAGTATATGTTTGCAGATGCCATCCAAGTATTTAGAAACTCTATGTATTTTAAATACCTAAATTTTTTTTCAGGTTTTAGAGCATTTCATGACCTTGCAAATAACTGTCTTTAAACAATTTGGAATCTGTTATTTTTCGAGTTATTAGAGTTTTTTTGTACTTCTGCCTTCCTTGTGTTAGAAACTTTAAATATTTTAAATAATTAAGTCTTTTATCAGGTTTTAGAGCATTTTAAGAGCTTCAAAATAACTGTTTTAAAACATTTTAGAATTTGTGGGATTTCGAGTAATTACAGTATATGATTGCAGGTTCTTTCCCAGTTTTTAGAAAATCTATGTATTTTAAATACCTAAGTTTTTAATCAGGTTTTATAACTTTTCAAGAGCTTCTAAATGACTGTTTTAAAACATTTTAGAATCTGTTAGTTTTCGAGTTATTAGAGTTTTTGTGTACATCTGCATACCTTGTCCATAAACAGTCTAAGTATTTTAAATGTTTAAGTTTATTACCAGGTTTTAGTGCATTTTAAGACCTTGAAAATAACTGTTTTAAAACATTTTGGAATTATTTATTTTTCGAGTTATTAGAGTTTTTGTGTAGATCTTCCTACCTTGTTCCAAACACTCTAAATATTTTAAAATCTTAAGTTTATTAATACGTTTATGTGCATTTGAAGTGCTTAAAACTAACTGTTTTAAAACATTTTAGAATTTGTTAGTTTTCGAGTTATTATAGGTTATGTTTGAAAATTACATCTTTTTATTTAGAAAACTTATGTATATTAAATACTTATGTTTAGCATCATATTGTTAGGCACTTTTAGACCTTTAAAAAGCGTATACTTATACATTTTAAAATTTGTAAGATTTCGGGTAATTACAGTATATGATTTCAGCTGCCATCCCAGTATTTAGAAACTGTATGTATTTTAAATACCTAAATTTTTTATTAGGTTTAGAGCATTGCAAGATCTTTTAAATGACTGTTTTAATACATTATTAAAACTGTTATTTTTCGAGTTATTAGAGTTTTTTTGTACATCTGCCTTCCTTGTGTTAGAAACTCTAAATATTTTAAATACTTAAGTTTTTTATCAGGTTTTAGAGCATTTTGAGAGCTTCAAAATAAATGTTTTAAAACATTTTAGAATTTGTTAGATTTTGAGTTATAATATGTTATGTGTACAAAATACATCTTTCTATTTAAACAACCTATGTATATTATATACTTATGCTTAGCATCTTGTTGTTCGGTACTTATAGACCTTTAAAATGGCTATTTGAAAATATTTTAAATTGTTTAGTCTTTGAAAAATTATTGTTTTATGTGCAGATTCCTTCTTTTTTTTTAAAAGCCTTATATATTTTAAATATTTAAGACTTGCATTAAGCTTTAAGGCATTTTGAGGGATGTAAAATAACTGATTAAGACATTTTAGAATCTGTTAATTTTCAAATAATTAAAGTTTATGTATACACCTTCCTACTTTTTTTTTTAAAAAACCTATGTATATTAAGTACGTATGTTTAGCATCATGTTTTTAGGCATTTAAAGAGCTTTAAAATGGCTATATTAATACGTTTCAGAATTTTAAAATTTCGAGTAATTACAGTATAAGATTGCTGCTGCCTTCCAAGTTTTAGATACTCTATGTATTTTAAATATCTAAGTTTCGCATCTTGTTTTAGAGCATTTCAAGATCTTTTAAACGACTGTTTTAAAACATTTTAGAATCTGTTAGATTTCGAGTTATTATAGGTAATGTCTACAATTACATCTTTATATTTAGTCAACTTATGTATATTAAATACTTATGTTTAGCATCATGTTTTTAGGAACTTTTAGGCCTTTAAAAAGGGTATACTTATACATTTTAAAATTTGTAGGATTTCGGGTAATTACAGTATATGTTTACAGCAGCTATCCCGTATTTAGAAACTCTATGTATTTAAATACAAAAATTTTTTATCAGGTTTTAGAGCATTTCAAAACCTTGAAAATAACTGTTTTAAAACATTTTGGAATCTGTTCTTTTATGAGTTATTAGATTTTTTGTACATTTGCCTTTTTTCTGTTGGAAACTCTATATATTTTAAATACTTAAGTTTTTTATCATGTTTTAGAGCATTTCAAGACCTTGAAATAACTGTTTTTAAATTTTTGGAATCTGTTATTTTTCGAGTTATAAGAGTTTTTTTGTACATCTGCCTTCCTTGTGTTAGAAACTCTAAATATTTTGAATACTTAAGTTTTTTATCATGTTTTATAGACATTTAAGAGCTTCAAAATACCTGTTTTAAAACATTTTAGAATTTGTAAGATCTCGAGTAATTACAGTATATGATTGCAGGTTCTTTACTAGTTTTTAGAAACTCTATATATTTTAAATACCTATGTTTTCAATCAGGTTTTATAGCTTTTCAAGAGCTTCTAAATGACTGTTTTAAAACTTTTTTGAATCTGTTAGTTTTCGAGTTATTAAAGTTTTTGTGTACATCTGCCTACCATGTTCTTAAACACTCTAAATATTTTAAATTTTTAAGTTTATTATCAGGTTTTAGTGAATTTTAAGAGCTGGTAAATAACTGTTTTAAAACATTTTAGAATTTGTAAGTTTTCGAATTATTATAGGTTAATTCTACAAATTACATCTTTTATATTTAGTCAACTTATGGATATTAAATAATTATGTTTAGCATCATGTTGTTAGGCACTTTTAGGCCTTTTACAAAGGTATACTTATACATTTTAAAATTTGTTAGATTTCGAGTAGTTACAGTATATGATTTCAGTTGCAATCCCAGTATTTAGAAACTGTATGTATTTTAAATACCTAAATTTTTCATCAAGTTCAGAGCTTTTCAAGATCTTTTAAATGACTGTTTTAAAACATTTTAGAATCTGTTAGCTTTCGAGTTATTAGAGTTTTAGTGTACATCTGCCTTCCTTGTTCTTAAAACACTCCAAATATTTTAAAATCTTAAGTTTATTTTTAGGTTTTAGTGCATTTTAAGAGCTGAAAAATAACTGTTTTAAAACATTTTGGAATCATTTATTTTTCGAATTATTAGAGTTTTTTTGTACATCTGCCTATTTTTTTCTTAAACACTCTAAATATTAAAAATATTTAAGTTTATTATCAAGTTTTAGTGCATTTTAAGAACTTGAAAATAACTATTTTAAAACATTTCAGAATTTGTTAGTTTCAAGTTATTATAGCTTACGTGTACAAATTTTATCTATTTATTTAGACAACTTATGTATATTAAATACTTATGTTTAGCATCATGTTGTTAGGCACTTTTAGGCTTTTTAAAAGGGTATACTTATACATTTTAAAATTTGTAAGATTTCGAGTATTTACAGTATATGATAGCAGGTTCTTTCCCAGTTTTTAGAAACTCTATGTGTTTTAAATACCTAGGTTTTTATCAGGTTTTAGAGCATTTTAAGACCTTAAAAATAACTGTTTCTATACATTTTGGAATCTGTTATTTTTTGAGTTATTAGAGTTCCTTTGTACATCTGCCTTCCTTGTGTTAGAAACTCTAAATATTTTAAATACTTAAGTTTTTTATCAGGTTTTAGAGCATTTTAAGAGCTTCACAATAACTGTTTTAAACCATTTTGGAATTTGTAGGATTTCGAGTAATTACAGTATATGATTGCAGGTTCTATCCTAGTTTTCCGAAACTCTATGTATTTTAAATACCTATGTTTTTAATCAGGTTTTATGGCTTTTCAAGAGCTTATAAATGACTGTTTTAAAACATTTTAGACTCTGTTAGTTTTCGAGTTATTAGAGTTTTTGTGTACATCTGCCTACCATGTTCTTAAACACTCTAAATATTTTAAAATCTTAAGTTTATTTTTGGTTTTAGTGCATTTTAAGTGCTGGAAAATAACTGTTTTAAATCATTTTAGAATTTGTTAGTTTTCGAGTTATTATAGGTTATGTGTACAAATTACATCTATTTATTTAGACAACTTATGTGTAATAAGTACTTATGTTTAGCATCATGTTGTTAGGCACTTTTAGGTCTTTAAAAAAGGTATACTTATACATTTTAAAATTTGTAAGATTTCGTGTAATTACAGTATATTTTTGCAGCATCCATCCCAGTATTTAGAAACTCTATGTATTTTAAATACCTAAATTTTTTATCAGGTTTTAGAGCATATCAAGGCCTTGAAAATAACTGTTTTAAAACATTTTGGAATCTGTTATTTTATGAGTTATTAGATTTTTTGTACATCTGCCTTCTTTCTGTTAGAAACTCTATATATTTTAAATACTTAAGTTTTTTATCATGTTTTAGAGCATTTTGAGAGCTTCAAAATAACTGTTTTAAAACATTTTAGAATTTGTTAGTTTTCGAGTTATAATAGTTTTTTTGTACATCTGCCTTTCTTGTGTTAGAAACTCTAAATATTTTAAATACTTAAGTTTTTTATCATGTTTTATAGCAATT
The DNA here is from genome assembly GCA_010416925.1 of Polistes metricus. NCBI lineage: Eukaryota > Metazoa > Arthropoda > Insecta > Hymenoptera > Vespidae > Polistes > Polistes metricus. The sequence goes on from QUOH01000100.1 coordinate 88,356, forward strand.
TAAGAGCTTCAAAATACCTGTTTTAAAACATTTTAGAATTTGTAAGATCTCGAGTAATTACAGTATATGATTGCAGGTTCTTTACTAGTTTTTAGAAACTCTATATATTTTAAATACCTATGTTTTTAATCAGGTTTTATAGCTTTTCAAGAGCTTCTAAATTACTGTTTTAAAACTTTTTAGAATCTGTTAGTTTTCGAGTTATTAGAGTTTTTTTGTACATCTGCCTACCATGTTCTTAAACACTCTAAATATATTAAATTTTTAAGTTTATTATCAGGTCTAAGTGCATTTTAAGAGCTGGAAAATAACTGTTTTAAAACATTTTAGAATTTGTTAGTTTTCAAGTTATTATAGCTTACGTTTACAAATTTCATCTTTTTATTTAGACAACTTATGTATATTAAATACTTATGTTTAGCATCATGTTGTTAGGCACTTTTAGGCCTTTAAAAAGGATATACATATACATTTTAAAATTTGTAAGATTTCCGGTAATTACAGTATATGTTTGCAGCGGCCACCCCAGTATTTAGAAACTCTATGTATTTTAAATACCTAATTTTTTCATCAGGTTCAGAGCTATTCAAGATCTTTTAAATGACTGTTTTAAAACATTATAGAAACTGATAGTTTTTGAGTTTTTAGAGTTTTTGTGTACATCTGCCTACCTTGTTCTTACACACTCCAAATAATTTAAAATCTTAAGTTTATTATCACGTTTTAATGCATTTAAAGAGCTTAAAAATAACTGTTTTAAAACATTTTAGAATTTGTTAGTTTTCGAGTTATTATAGGTTATGTGAACAAATTACATCATTTTATTTAGACAACTTATGTATATTAAATACTTATGTTTAGCATCTTGTTGTTAGGCAATCTTAGGCCTTATAAAAGGGTATACTTATACATTTTAAAATTTGTAAGATTTTGAGTAATTACAGTATATGATTTCAGCTGCCATCCCAGTATTTAGGAACTGTATGTATTTTAAATACCTAATTTTTTATCAGGTTTTAGAGCATTTCAAGACCTTGAAAATAACTGTTTAAAAAACATTTTGGAATCAGTTATTTTTCGAGTTATTAGAGTTCTTTTGTACATCAGCCTTCCTTGTGTTAGAAACTCTAAATATTTTAAATACTTAAGTTCATTATCAGGTTTTAGTGCATTTTAAGAGCTTGAAAATAACTATTTTAAAACATTTTAGAATTTGCTAGTTTTCAAGTTATTAAAGCTTACGTGTACAAATTTCATCTTTTTATTTAGACAAGTTATGTATATTAAATACTTATGTTTAGCATCATGTTGTTAGGCACTTTTAGGCTTTTTAAAAGGGTATACTTATACATTTTAAAATTAGTAAGATTTCGAGTAATTACAGTATATGATTGCAGGTTCTTTCACAGTTTTTAGAAACTCTATGTGTTTTACATACCTAGGTTTTTAATCAGGTTTTCTGGCTTTTCAAGAGCTCCTAAACGACTTTTTTAAAACATTTTGGAATCATTTATTTTTCGAGTTATTAGAGTTTTTGTGTACATGTGCCTACCTTGTTCTTAAATACTCTAAATATTTTAAATATTTAAGTTTATTATCAGGTTTTAGTGCATTTTAAGAGCTTGAATATAACTGTTTTAAAAATTTTATAATTTGTTAGTTTTCGAGTTATTATAGCTCACGTGTACAAATTTCATCTTTTTATATAGACAACTTATGTATATTAAATACTTATGTTTAGCATCATGTTGTTAGGCACTTTTAGGCCTTTAAAAAGGATATACATATACATTTTAAAATTTGTAAGATTTCCGGTAATTACAGTATATGTTTGCAGCGGCCACCCCAGTATTTAGAAACTCTATGTATTTTAAATACCTAATTTTTTTATCAGGTTTTAGAGCATTTCAAGACCTTGAAAATAACTCTTTTAAAACATTTTAGAATCTTTTAGTTTTCGAGTTATTAGAGTTTATGTGTACATCTGCCTACAATGTTCTAAAACACTCTAAATATTTTAAATTTTTAAGTTTATTATCAGGTTTAAGTGCATCTTAAGAGCTAAAAAATAACTGTTTTAAAACATTTTAGAATTTGTTAGTTTTCAAGTTATTATAGCTTACGTGTACAAATTTCATCTTTTTATTTAGACAACTTATGTATATTAAATACTTATGTTTAGCATCATGTTTTTAGACACTTTTAGGCCTTTTAAAAGGGTATACTTATACATTTTAAAATTTGTAAGATTTCGAGTAATTACAGTATATGATTGCAGGTTCTTTCCCAGTTTTTAGAAACTCTATGTGTTTTAAATACCTAGGTTTTTAATCAGGTTTTCTGGCTTTTCAAGAGCTCCTAAATGACTGTTTTAAAACATTTTAGAATCTGTTAGTTTTTGAGTTATTAGAGTTTTTGTGTACATGTGCCTACCATGTTCTTAAACACTCTAAAAATTTTAAAATCTTAAGTTTGTTTTTAGGTTTTAGAGCATTTAAAGAGCTGGAAAATAAATGTTTTAAAACATTTTAGAATTTGTTTGATTTCGAGTTATTATAGGTTATGTGTACAAATTACACGTTTTTTTTAGACAACTTATGTATATTAAATACTTATTTTTAGCATCATGTTGTTAGGCACTCTTAGGCCTTTAAAAAGGGTATACATATACATTTTAAAATTTGTAAGATTTCCGGTAATTACAGTATAGGTTTGCAGCTGCCACCCTAGTATTTAGAAACTCTATGTATTTAAAATACCTAAATTTTTTTTCAGGTTTTAGAGCATTTCAAGACCATGAAAATAACTCTTTTAAAACATTTTAGAATCTGTAAGTTTTCGAGTTATTAGAGTTTTTGTGTACGTCTGCCTACAATGTTCTTAAACACTATAGATATTTTAAAATCTTAAGTTTATTTTTAGGTTTTAGTGCATTTTAGGAGCTGAAAAATAACTGTTTTAAAACATTTTAGAACTTGTTAGTTTTCGAGTTAATATAGGTTATGTGTACAAATTACATCTTTTTATTTAGTCAACTTATGTATATTAAATACTTATGTTTAGCATCATGTTGTTAGGCACTTTTAGGCCTTTTACAAAGGTATACTTATACATTTTAAAATTTGTAAGATTTCTAGTAATTACAGTATATGATTGCAGGTTCTTTCCCAGTTTTTAGAAACTCTATGTATTTTAAATACCTTGGTTTTTAATCAGGTTTTCTGGCTTTTCAAGAGCTCCTGAATGACTGTTTTAAAACATTTTAGAATCTGTTAGTTTTCGAGTTATTAGAGTTTTGGTGTACATGTGCCTACCATGTTCTTAAACACTCTAAAAATTTTAAAATCTTAAGTTTATTTTTAGGTTTTAGTGCATTTTCAGGGCTTGTAAATAAATGTTTTAAAACATTTTAGAATTTCTTAGATTTCGAGTTATTATAGGTTATGTGTAAAAATACATCTTTTTATTTAGTCACCTTATGTATATTAAATACTTATGTTTAGCATCATGTAGTTAGACACTTTTAGGCCTTTTAAAAGGGTATACTTATACATTTTAAAATTTGTAAGATTTCGAGTAATTACAGTATATGATTGCAGCTGCCATCCTAGTACTTAGAATCTTTATGTATTTTAAATACCTAACTTTTGCATCAGATTCTAGAGCTTTTCAAGAGTTTTAAATGACTGCTTTAAAACATTTTAGAATCT
>QUOH01000100.1:107098-137245 GCA_010416925.1 Polistes metricus
ATTGCAGCTGCCTTCCAAGTTTTTAATAAACTCTATGTTTTTTAAAAACATATGTTTTGTATCAGTTTTAGGAGCTTTTTTAGAGCTTTGAATGACTGTTTTAAAACATTTCAGAATCTGTTAGATTCGAGTTATTAAATTGTTTTGTGTACAAATGCCTACCTTGTTTCTAAACACTCTGAAATATTTTAAATACTTAAGTTTTTCTCAAGTTTTAGAGAATTTCTATAGCTTTAAAATGACTGTTTTAAAAAATTTTAGAATTTGTTATTTTTCTAGTTATTTTAGGTTATGTGTAAAAATTACATCTTTTTATTTATACAACTTATGTATTATAAATAATTACGGTTGGCATCATTTTGTTAGGCACTTATAAACCTTTAAAATGGCTATACTAATACATTTTTAAATTTGTAAGATTTCGAGTTTTTACATTATATATTTGAAGATGCCTTTCCAGATTTTAGAAACTCTATGTATTTTAAATTCATAAGTTTTGTATCAGGTTTTAGAGCTTTTCAAGAGCTTTTAAATGACTGTTTTAAAGCATTTAGAATCTGTTAGTTTTCGAGTTATTAGAGTTTTTGTGTACAACTGCCTACTTTGTTTCTAAACACTCTAATTATTTTAAATACTTAAGTTTTTTATGAGGTTATAGAGCATTTTAGGAGCTTTAAAATAACTGTTTTAAAACATTTTAGAATTTGTTATTTTTCTAGCTATTTTATTTTATGTGTACAAAATACATATTTTCATTTAAACAACTTATGTATATTAAATACATATGTTTAGCATCATGTTGTTGGGCACTTATAGACCTTAAAATGGCTATACTAATACATTTTTAAAATTGTAAGATTTCGAGTTATTACATTATTTGATTGAAGATGCATTCCCTGCTTTTAGAAACTATATATATTTAAAATACGTAAGTTTTGCATCATTTTTTAAAGCTTTTCTAGAGCTTATAAAAGACTGTATTAAACATTTCAGAATCTGTTAGTTTTCGAGTCATTGGTTTTTTGTGTACAACTGCCTACTTTGTCTCTAAACAATCTAAATATTTTAAATACTTCAGTTTTTTCTCAGGTTTTAGAGCATTTTAAGTGATCTAATATGGCTGTTTTAAAATATTTTAGAATTTCTTATTTTTCTTGTTATTTTAGGTTAAGTGTACAAATTACACCTTTTTATTTAAACATCTTATGTATATTAAATACTTATGTTTAGCATCATGTTTTTAGGCATTTATAGACCTTTAAGATGGCTATACTAATACATTTTTAAATTTTTAAGATTTCGAGTAATTACTGTATATGATTGCAGCTGCCTTCCCAGTTTTTAAAAATTCTATGTATTTTAAAAAAATATAGTTTGTATCAGGTTTCAGAGCTTTTTAAGAGCTTTTGAATGACTTTTTTAAAACATTTCAGAATCTGTTTGATTTAGAGTTATTAAAGTTTATGTGTACAACTGCCTACCTTGTTTCTAAACCCTCTGAATATTTTAAATACTTTAGTTTTTTCTCAAGTTTTAGAGCATTTCTATAGATTTTAAATGACTGTTTTAAAAATTTTTAGAATTTGTTATTTTTCTATTTATTTTAGAATATGTGTACAAATTATATCTTTTTAGTTAAACAACTTACGTATATTAAATACTTATGTTTAGCATCATGTTTTAGGCACTAATAGACCTTTAAAATGGCTATACTAAAACATTTTTAAATTTTTAAGATTTCGAGTAATTACTGTATATGATTGCAGCTGCCTTATCAGTTTTTAGAAACTCTATGTATTTTAAAAACATAAGGTTTGTATCAGGTTTTAGAGCTTTTCAATAGCATTTAAATGACTGTTTTAAAACATTTTAGATTTTGTTATTTTTATATTTATCTTAGTTTATGTGTACAAATTACATCTTTTTATTTAAACAACTTATGTATAATAAATACTTATGTTTAGCATATTTTTGTTAGGAACTTATAGACCTTTAAAATAGCTAAACTAATACATTTTTAAATTTGTAAGATTTCGAGTTATTACATTATATGATTGCAGCTGCCTTCCCAGTTTTTAAAAACTCTATGCATTCTAAAAACAATGTTTGTATCAGGTTTTGGAGCTTTTAAGAGCTTTTGATGACATATTTAAAACATTTCGGAATCTGTTAGATTTCGAGTTATTAAGGTTTGTGTACATCTGCATACCTTGTTTTTAGACACTTTAAATATTTTAAATACATAAGATTTTTCTCAGTATTTAGATAATTCAAGAGCTTTAAAGTGACTGTTTTAAAACATTTTAGAATTTGTTATTTTCCTATTTTATTTAGAATAGTGTACAAATTATATCTTTTTAGTTAAACAACTTACTCTATTAAACACTTATGTTTAGCATCATGTTTTCAGGCACTAATAGACCTTTAAAATGGCTATACTAAAACATTTTTAAATTTTTTATGATTTCGAGAGTAATTACTCTATATGATTGCAGCTGCCTTCCTAATTTTAGAAATTCTATGTATTTTAAAGCATATATTTTGTATCAGGTTTCAGAGCTTTTTAAGAGCTTTTGAATGACTGTTTAAAACATTTTAGAATCTGTTAGATTTAGAATTATTAAAGTTTATGTGTACAACTGCCTACCTTGTTCTAAACACTCTGAATATTTTAAATACTTTAGTTTTTTCTCAAGTTTTAGAGCATTTCTATAGCTTTAAAATGACTGTTTTACAAATTTTTTAGAATTTGTTATTTTTCTAGTTATTTTTAGGTTATGTGTACAATTACATCTTTTTATTAAACAACTTATGTATATGAAATACTTATTTTTAGCATAATGTTGTTGGGCACTTATAGACCTTTAAAATAGCTAAACTGATACATTTTTAAATTTTTCGGATTTCGAGTAATTACAGTATATGATTGAAACTCTCTTCCCAGTTTTTAGAAACTCTATATATTTTAAATTCCTAAGTTTTGAATCATGTTTTAGAGATTATCAAGAGCTTTTAAGAAACTGTTTTAAAAATTTTAGAATCTGTTAGTTTTCGAGTTATTTAAGTTTTTGTGTACATCTGCATACCATGTTTTTAGACACTCTAAATATTTTAAATACTTAAGTTTTGTATCAGGTTTTAGAGCTTTTTAAGAGCTTTTAAAAGACTGTTTTAAAACATTTTAGAATTTGTTATTTTTCTAGTTATTTCAGGTTATGTGTACAAATTAAATCTTTTTACTTAATAACTTATGTATATTAAATACTTATGTTTAGCATCATGTTTTTAGGCACCTATAGACCTTTAAAATAGCTATACTAATACATTTTTAAATTTTTAAGATTTCTAGTAATTACTGTATATGATTGCAGCTGCCTTCCCAGTTTTTAGAAACTCTATGTATTTAAAATCATAAGTTTGTGTATCGGGTTTTGGAGCTTTTTAAGAGCTTTTTAATAACATATTTAAAACATTTAGGAATCTGTTATATTTCTAGTTATTAAAATTTTTTGTGTACAAATACCTACCTTGTTTCTAAACACTCTCTGAATATTTTAAATACTTAAGTTTTTTTTCAAGTTTTAGTGCATTTCTCTAGAGCTTTAAAATAACTGTTTAAAAAAATTTAGAATTTTTTATTTTTTTAGTTATTTTAAGTTATGTGTACAAATTACATCTTTTTATTTAGACAACTTATGTATAATAAATACTTATGTTTAGCATCATGTTGTTAGGCACTTATAGACCTTTAAAATGGCAATACTAATACATTTTTAAATTTTTAAGATTTCGAGTAATTACTGTATATGATTGCAGCTGCCTTATCAGTTTTTAGAAACTCTATGTATTTTAAAAACATAAGTTTTGTATCAGGTTTTAGAGCTTTTCAATAGCATTTAAATGACTGTTTTAAAACATTTTAGAATTTGTTATTTTTCTAGTTATTTTATGTTATTTGTACAAATTTCTTCTTTTTATTTAGACAACTTATGTATATTAAATACTTATGTTTAGCATCATGTTTTTAGGCATTTATAGACCTTTAAAATAGCTATACTAATACATTTTCAAATTTTTAAGATTTCGAGTAATTACTCTATATGATTGCAGCTGCCTTCCCAGTTTTTAGAAATTCTATGTATTTTAAAAACATATGTTTTGTATCAGGTTTTAGAGCTTTTTAAGAGCTTTTGAATGACTGTTTTAAAATATTTCAGAGTCTGTTAGATTTCGAGTTATTAAAGTTTTTGTGTACAACTGCCTACCTTGTTTTTAGACACTCTAAATATTTTAAATAATTAAGTTTTTTCTTAAGTTTTAGAGCATTTCAAGAGCTTTAAAATGACTGTTTTAAAAAATTTTAGAATTTTTTATTTTTCTAGTTATTTTAGGTTATGTGTACAAATTACATCTTTTTATTTATACAACTTATGTATATTAAATACTCATGTTTAGCATCATGTTTTTAGGCACTTATAGACCTTTAAAATAGATATAGTAATTTATTTTTAAATATTTAAAATTTCGAGTAATTACAGTATATGATTGATGCTGCCTTCCCAGTTTTTAAAAACTCTATGTATTTTAAAAACATATGTATTGTATCAGGTTTTGGAGCTTTTTAAGAGCTTTTGAATGACATATTTAAAACATTTAAGAATCTGTTCTATTTCTAGTTATAAAAATTTTTGTGTACAAATGCCTACATTGTTTCTAAACACTCTGAATATTTTAAATACTCAAGTTTTTTCTCAAGTTTTAGAGCATTTCAAGAGGTTTAAAATGACTGTTTTAAAAATTTTAGAATTTGTTATTTTTCTAGTTATTTTAGGTTATGTGTACAAATTACATCTTTTTATTTATACAACTTATGTATATTAAATACTCATGTTTAGCATCATGTTTTTAGGCACTTATAGACCTTTAAAATTGATATACTAATTTATTTTTAAATATTTAAAATTTCGAGTAATTACAGTATATGATTGAAGCTGCCTTCCCAGTTTTTAAAAACTCTATGTATTTTAAAAACATATGTTTTGTATCGGGTTTTGGAGCTTTTTAAGAGCTTTTGAATGACATATTTAAAACATTTCTGAATCTGTTAGATTTCGAGTTATTAAAGTTTTTGTGTACAACTGCCTACCTTGTTTCTAAACACTCTGAATATTTTAAATACTTAAGTTTTTTCTTAAGTCTTAGAGCATTTCTTTAGCTTTAAAATTACTGTTTTAAAAAATTTTAGAATTTGTTATTTTTCTATTTATTTTAGAATATGTGTACAAATTATATCTTTTTAGTTAAACAACTTACTTATATTAAATACTTATGTTTAGCATCATGTTGTTAGGCACTTATAGACCTTTAAAATGGCAATACTAATACATTTTTAAATTTTTAAGATTTCGAGTAATTACTGTATATGATTGCAGCTGCCTTACCAGTTTCTAGAAAATCTCTGTATTTTAAAAACATAAGTTTTGTATCAGGTTTTAGAGCTTTTCAATAGCATTTAAATGACTGTTTTAAAACATTTTAGAATTTGTTATTTTTCTAGTTATTTTAGTTTATTTGTACAAATTTCTTTTTTTATTTAGACAACTTATGTATATTAAATACTTATGTTTAGCATCATGTTTTTAGGCACTTATAGACCTTTAAGATGGCTATACTAATACATTTTTAAATTTTAAGATTTCGAGTAATTACTGTATATGATTGCAGCTGCCTTCCCAGTTTTTAAAAACTCTATGTATTCTAAAAACAAATGTTTTGTATCAGGTTTTGGAGCTTTTTAAGAGCTTTTGAATGACATATTTAAAACATTTCGGAATCTGTTAGATTTCGAGTTATTAAGGTTTTGTGTACATCTGCATACCTTGTTTTTAGACACTTTAAATATTTTAAATACATAAGTTTTTTCTCAGTATTTAGAGAATTTCAAGAGCTTCAAAATGACTGTTTTAAAAAATTTTAGAATTTGTTATTTTTATATTTATCTTAGATTATGTGTACAAATTACATCTTTTTATTTAAACAACTTATGTATAATAAATACTTATGTTTAGCATATTTTTGTTAGGAACTTATAGACCTTTAAAATGGCTAAACTAATACATTTTTAAATTTGTAAGATTTCGAGTTATTACATTATATGATTGAAGATGCATTCCTAGTTTTTAGAAACTATATATATTTAAAATACATAAGTTTTGCATCATGTTTTAAAGCTTTTCAAGAGCTTTTAAAAGACTGTTTTAAAACATTTCAGAATCTGTTAGTTTTCGAGTTATTAGAGTTTTTGTTTACAACTGCCTACCTTCTTTCTAAACACTATTATTATTTTAAATACCTAAGTTTTTTATCAGGTTTTAGAGCATTTCAAGAGCTTTAAAGTGACTGTTTTAAAACATTTTAAAATTTGTTATTTTTCTATTTATTTTAGAATATGTGTACAAATTATATCTTTTTAGTTAAACAACTTATGTATATTAAATACTTATGTTTAGCATCATGTTTTAGGCACCTATAGACCTTTAAAATGGCTATACTAATACATTTTTAAATTTTTAAGATTTCGAGTAATTACTCTATATGATTGCAGCTGCCTTCCCAGTTTTTAGAAATTCTATGTATTTTAAAAACATATGTTTTGTATCAGGTTTCAGAGCTTTTTAAGAGCTTTTGAATGACTGTTTTAAAACATTTCAGAATCTGTTAGATTTAGAGTTATTAAAGTTTATGTGTACAACTGCCTACCTTGTTTCTAAACACTCTGAATATTTTAAATACTTAAGTTTTTTCTCAAGTTTTAGAGCATTTCTATAGCTTTAAAATGACTGTTTTAAAAATTTTTAGAATTTGTTATTTTTCTAGTTATTTAGGATATGTGTACAAATTATATCTTTTTAGTTAAACAACTTACGTATATTAAATACTATGTTAGCATCATGTTTTAGGCACTATAGACCTTTAAAATGGCTATACTAATACATTTTTAAATTTTTAAGATATCGAGTAATTACTGTATATGATTGCAGCTGCCTTATCAGTTTTTAGAAACTCTATGTATTTTAAAAATATAAGTTTTGTATCAGGTTTTAGAGCCTTTCAATAGCATTTAAATGACTGTTTTAAAACATTTTAGATTTTGTTATTTTTCTAGTTATTTTATGTTATTTGTACAAATTTCTTCTTTTTATTTAGACAACTTATGTATATTAAATACTTATGTTTAGCATCATGTTTTTAGGCATTTATAGACCTTTAAGATGGCTATACTAATACATTTTTAAATTTTTAAGATTTCGAGTAATTACTGTATATGATTGCAGCAGCCTTCCCAGTTTTTAAAAACTCTATGTATTCAAAAAACAAATGTTTTGTATCAGGTTTTGGTGCTTTTTAAGAGCTTTTGAATGACATATTTAAAACATTTCGGAATCTGTTAGATTTAGAGTTATTAAGGTTTTGTGTACATCTGTATACCTTGTTTTTAGACACTTTAAATATTTTAAATACATAAGTTTTTTCTCAGTATTTAGATAATTTCAAGAGCTTTAAAGTGACAGTTTTAAAACATTTTAGAATTTGTTATTTTTCTATTTATTTTAGAATATGTGTACAAATTATATCTTTTTAGTTAAACAACTTACTTATATTAAATACTTATGTTTAGCATCATGTTTTAGGCACTAATAGACCTTTAAAATGGCTATACTAAAACATTTTTAAATTTTTAAGATTTCGAGTAATTACTCTATATGATTGCAGCTGCCTTCCCAATTTTTAGAAATTCTATGTATTTTAAAAGCATATATTTTGTATCAGGTTTCAGAACTTTTTAAAAGCTTTTGAATGACTGTTTTAAAACATTTCTGAATCTGTTAGATTTCGAGTTATTAAAGTTTTTGTGTACAACTGCCTACCTTGTTTCTAAACACTCTGAATATTTTAAATACTTAAGTTTTTTCTCAAGTTTTAGAGCATTTCTTTAGCTTTAAAATTACTGTTTTAAAAAATTGTTGAATTTGTTATTTTTCTAGTTATTTTAGGTTATTTGTACAATTTAGATCATTTTATTTAGACAACTTATGTATAATAAATACTTATGTTAAGTATCATGTTGTTAGGCACTTATAGACCTTTAAAATGGCAATACTAATACATTATTAAATTTTTAAGATTTCGAGTAATTACTGTATATGATTGCAGCTGCCTTCCCAGTTTTTAAAAACTCTATGTATTCTAAAAACATATGTTTTGTATCGGGTTTTAGAGCTTTTTAGGAGCTTTTTAATGACATATTTAAAACATTTAAGAATCTGTTATATTTCTAGTAATTAAAATTTTTGTGTACAAATACCTACCTTGTTTCTAAACACTCAGAATATTTTAAATACTTAAGTTTTTTCTCAAGTTTTAGAGCATTTCTATAGCTTTAAAATTACTGTTTTAAAAAATTTTAGAATTTGTTATTTTTCTAGTTATTTTAGGTTATTTGTACAATTTACATCATTTTATTTAGACAACTTATGTATAATAAATACTTATGTTTAGCATCATGTTGTTAGGCACTTATAGACCTTTAAAATGGCAATACTAATACATTTTTAAATTTTTAAGATTTCGAGTAATTACTGTATATGATTGCAGCTGCCTTCCCAGTTTTTAAAAACTCTATGTATTCTAAAAACATATGTTTTGTATCAGGTTTCAGAGCTTTTCAAAAGCATTTAAATGACTGTTTTAAAACATTTTAGAATTTGTTTTTTTTCTAGTTATTTTAGGTTATTTGTACAAATTTCTTCTTTTTATTTAGACAACTTATGTATATTAAATACTTATGTTTAGCATCATGTTTTTAGGCATTTATAGACCTTTAAGATGGCTATACTAATACATTATTAAATTTTTAAGATTTCGAGTAATTACTGTGTTCGGTGAAATTAAGATACATGACCGTGTGTAGTGCGCGCGAGATCGGTTAAGTAGCGTTGGCGTCGCGACTTTAGATTGGTCGCTATTACAACCCAATTAGGATAGGTTATGAGTGATTTAGTGGAATCCTGAGGGCGCTCAGGGGCATTAGATATACTTGTAGGACCGCCTTTAGTCGGCAAGGTACGTGCGCGTGGGTCTTGAGGTACTGGGGAGAGGGGAGATGGGTGCGTAGGCCCGGGATCGAGAGCGCAAGCCACAGACCAATTCTGGATTTGGAAAAGGACTGTTCGTTTGCTGAGAAAGTACAAGGCGCCATATTGGTTTTCGTAAAGTAAGTACTATTTCTGGTGGTGTGATTTCGAGCTGTCGACTGGTAAGTTTGAAAGAGTTGTGCATAGCCGCAACCGAGCTTTTTTACTAAGTAGGAGGGGGTTGTGCATAGACACAACCATGCACTTGGCCAAGTAGAAGGGGTTTTGCTTAGACTCAACCGCGCTCGCTATTAATTTCGACGGGGTCGCGCAAGTACCCGACCGCACTATTTTAATTCGCTTCGAAGGAGTTGTGCAAGGGCACAACTACGCTCGTCACCGACAGTAACGGTGCCTATTTACAGTGTTTACCAGTCGACCTGCCGAGGATAAATTTGTGGAGGAAAAGGCTACCCCAGTGGAAGGTATTGGTAGCGAGATAAGCGCGTTCGAAGACCCTATAACGCATATAAGCAGGCGACGATAATTATCATATTTACAGCGGAGACAAAGGTAAGAGTGTTCTTTAGTCTACAAGATACAAGAGGGTTCTATTCAATGTTTTGTCTGTATTATAGGATTAAATAAAGTCATAGCTTGCCCCGGCTTTTCTCTCAACTTCGTGAGAGTTTTTATGCCGAGGCAAGTGTGTTTTTTACCGCGTAAAATTGTGTTAATTGATTTATCCATCCTTCCCTATCTCACTCATTCATGCGTCGAAATAACCGAACTCACGACATTAATATCGAATCGCTTACAGTCTTATATTCTATAAACATTTTGGTGCCTCGGGTGAAGATTGAGTGATAGGTTGGATTGATAAATCAGTATATTCGGAAGGCGATTGCGCTTTTTTATCTTTGTTCTTTGTCACGCCGGGCGCGTGGCTTTGGTGTGAAAATGGCGTCATTATCCGTTACATACCGGAAACGCGTGACATGTTTCGAATTTAAGCACGTGCTACGCGTTAGCACTTCACTTCCGTCCGCATCGCTTTCCCTCTTCCGGTTTGGGACTTCCGGTGTGACGTTGGAGTTGGGTGGGGGTGCTGACGAGTAGTAGTGGGGATTACGGAAAGGTGTGGTGTAGGGGGGATGTCGCAGCTTTGCGTTCCCCCGGTTACGCTCGAAAACAACTTGCTTATCTTGCACGCGCGTTTCTCTCTTTATCTTGCTTCCGATCAGTGACTGTGGTAAATTTGATACTAGTGTTTATTCTCTTTAGATTAATCCACCATGCCTCCGACCGCGTTGAATAAGTTAGTAGCATTGCAGAAGTTGCGTCTCGCCGAGATCGAAGGAATCCGTAGTCGACTAGCGGATAGACCGCTTGCATCAATTGATACAGACGGAATCCAGCGAAGACTCAACGCATTAGATAAAATATTGGATGTAGTGCGGCAGACTCATGAGGAGATTGCATTAAGACCTGAGGCCGAGAGCGACCCGTATATAATGGAGAATGAGATAAAAAACATCGAGGGAGCCTACGAATTGACCATGTTCGCGTTGACGGGGCTGTCTCGGCCGCTTCAGCAGGCAGAAGCCCCCACCCCCACGAGGGAGGCTTCTAATCCCGCCGTAGCCAGTGAAGACCTGGGCTACACGGAACTCCCTAAGATGTCTCTTCCCAAATTTTCGGGACGAGAAGAGGACTGGGAGAATTTTTTTGATAGTTTTACGTCTATGGTCCACGACGTGCCACGAATTAATGATGCTACAAAGTTGAGATACTTGAAATCTTGTTTGGAGGGTGAAGCCGCGGTGTGGATCAGGAACGTATCGACTAGGAACTCTAATTATGCCAGCACGTGGGAGGCGTTGCAGACACGGTACCATAATCCAAGGCTTTTTGTATTTAAGAAGGTCCTGACGCTGATGAATCTTCCGTGTCTAAAAAGGGAGTCAACTGCAGAGTTGCAGGCGCTTCTTGATAGAGTGCAGGGCATTGTTAGTTCTTTGAGGAACGCGGGCTGGGCGGTCGATTATTGGGATACCATTCTGTTCATCACGTTAAGTTCGCGATTGGATCCGGACACGGCCAACGCGTGGAATGCCGAAGTGGTCCCGAGGGAGAGGATGTACCGGACGTCGGGTTTGGAGAGGAGAACGGGGGCTGCCCCTAGGTCTTGCTTCATGCCCACTTTTGATGAATTGGTCGAATTCCTAGAAGGCCGGGCGCGGAGTTTTGTGTTATCGGGGGAAACACGAGGGGAGAAACGGGCGGCACCTCCGACGAAATCGGGTCCTCCCCGCAAGGTTTTTCACGCGAAGATGGAGGGTGTGTCCACTACGGTAGTTAAAGATCCTGCGCCGTGTCGACTCTGTTCGGGTTTCCATCCTCTGTGGAAGTGTGACCAGTTCAGGGCCAAGCCTGTCCCGCAGCGGATTCAAGTGGTTAGGAATTTGAGAGTATGCTATAATTGTTTCGGAGGACATCCCTTGCGTTCCTGCTTATCTACGGTGCGCTGCTCTGTCTGCAACGGTACTCATCACACTATGATCCATACGTCCCGTGGAAGTGAAACCCGGAGTGGGGCGTCCGAGCCACCTAAGGAGAAGCAGGAGAGTGAGGAGGTTGGCTCGCCGCAGGTGAGTCTACATGCCGCCACATCCCCGGGTACCGTCAAGAAGATCCTGCTCGCTACCGCGCGGGTGTGGGTGGCAGGTCTAAAGGGAAAGGGCACTTGGGCACGAGCGCTGCTGGATCAAGGCTCGGAAGCCTCCTTTATTGCAGAGACGATCACGCAACTACTCGGATTGCCTAAACGACGCATCTGTGTTCCACTTTCAGGACTTGGAGCAGAAGACGTCGGCACAGCCCGGTCCATCGTGCGGGCCAAACTCCGGTCGGCAGTAGACGTTTCATTTCAGGTCGAAGTGGATGCATTGGTGCTCCCCAAGTTAACTTCGCTGCTTCCTTCTGTCAGTTTCGATTTCAGTTCAGTGGGGGAGTTTTTTACGGATCTTGTGCTGGCTGATCCGGAGTTTGTCTTCTCGAGGCGAATCGACTTGATTTTGGGGGCCGATGTCTATGGTCAACTCCTTCGGCCTGGGCTGAGGAAAACCTCGTCGTCACGGCTTGTCGCACAGGATACTGCGTTAGGATGGATCATCTCCGGACCGGTGGATGGGGTGGCTGCACGGCGGGCGGAGAAAACGGCGACTACTCTCCTTCGCTGGTGCTACACTGTTCACTTCAGGACGAGACGAACCAAATGCTGCAGCGGTTTTGGGAGCTAGAGGACGTATCGGCTGCACCGAGAAGGTTGAAGCCGGAAGATGAGAGTTGTGAGAAGATTTTTCAGGAGACGCATCGGAGGGATAGGAGAGGTCGGTACGTGGTGAAGCTACCACTGAAGGCAGAGCTTCCTTTGGTCGCAACGGAGATGAAGCGGATGGCCTTTAACTCTCTCTCGGCCTTACATCGGAGATTTGCGCGAGATTCAAGGCTCGCTCAGGCGTACCGGGAATTCATGTAATCGTACGAGGAGCTAGGTCATATGTCACGGGTACCGAGGTCTGAGACCCTATGTCAGGAAGCTTGGTATTTACCTCATCACGCCGTAGTGCAACAGGATAATTCTAGGTGGAAATTGCGGGTGGTATTTGACGCGTCTCGGCGTACGAGAGACGGTCATTCATTAAATTCCTTCTTATTAACAGGCCCCGCGTTACAAGGCGATCTCTCGTTAATTTTACTTAATTGGCGTAGGTACCGAGTTGTCTTCACTGCTGATATTGTCAAGATGTTCAGACAAATTCGAGTTGTTCCGGAGCATCAGGACTACCAAAGGATCATCTGGTCACCCGACGCTTCATCGGAGCCAGTGGAATTCCGACTCAATACGGTCACTTACGGCACAGCTTGCGCTCCCTACCTGGCTATTCGCACCCTCTCGCAACTAGTTCAGGATGAAGGTACGCGGTTCCCGCTCGGAGCCCGTTGTTTACAAACAGAGACATATGTCGACGATATCTTCGCGGGAGCGGACGACATAGCGACGGCAATTAGAAAGAGAGTAGATATTGTAGAGCTCTTAGCTTCTGCTGGTATCCAGTTAGATAAGTGGGCGGCGAATTATTCAGAATTGCTTCCAGATGCCGTAAGACAGGTCGCGGAGAAATCGATTGAGTATGATCAAACGGTTAAAACATTAGGCGTGCGCTGGGTTCCGGAACAGGACGAATTCAGGTTCGATGCTGCTAGTATGGCTGATATGGCTGCCGCCCATACTAAAAGATCGGTTTTATCAAATATCGCGCGTTTATTTGACCCCTTAGGATGGCTTTCACCTGTTACCGTTGTCGCCAAGATATTGATGCAGGACATGTGGTTGTTGAAATGTGATTGGGACGCGCCATTACCGTCGGAAATCCGTGAACGTTGGTATAGGTACTGTCAAGGGTTAGTTACATTACCGGGTTTATCAGTAAGGAGGTGGCTAGGGAGTACTGCTGAATCATCTTGCCAGATACACGGTTTCGCGGATGCCTCTTCGCGTGCGTACGCCGCAGCAGTATATTTGCGTATTGACGAGGGTCATGGGAGGTTTCGCGTGTCGTTGTTAGCTTCGAAATCAAAGGTAGCTCCGGTTAAGACTGTGAGTATTCCTAATCTAGAACTTTGCGGAGCGGCTCTTCTTGTTAAGCTCATTCTTCATCTAACTAGCTTGGACTTTCTTCAGAGATGTCCAATTTTTGCCTGGTCAGATAGTCAGATCGTGCTTACTTGGCTTCGTAAGCATCTGTGCCATTGGAAAACCTTTGTCGCCAATCGCGTTTCGCTCATTCAGACTCAATTGCCTTCAGCAACGTGGTCTCATGTTCCGACTAAAGAAAATCCTGCCGATTTGGCATCGCGAGGTGTTCTACCGGAAGAATTAGCTGAGAGTTCTCTTTGGTGGCGGGGCCCGGCATGGCTTTCCATGTCCTCCGTCCAGTGGCCGCACTCGAACGAAGCCGTTCGAGTGCACCATGTCCGTCATAGCTTAAATGAGTCCGAGATCCTGACTCGATTCTCTTCCTTAACTAAACTTCTAAGGTTTGTTGCATACTGTAGGCGCCCAATTCTCCGGGTACGAAATCGTCCAACAATAGGTACAAATTCTTCACCTCATTTTCTTACCAGTGTTGAGATATCGGATGCTCGAGTGATGGTTATTCGTCTAGTTCAGGCAACAGCGTTTGCGATAGAAATAGGAATCCTGACGGCTGGCAAGAGATTGCCGAAGGGCAATCGCCTTGCTAAGTTAAATCCCTTCTTGAATAAGGATGACGGTCTATTACGGGTAGGAGGTCGTTTGGCTAGTTCTTACTTAACTTTCGATCGGAAACACCCGCCAATTTTGCCCCAGAATTCGTACCTTAGTCGATTGTTTGTGCGACACGCACACCACCAGTGTCTTCATGGAGGTCCAACCCTGACCTCAAGTTATCTGATGTCCCAAGTTTGGATATTGAGTAGAAATCGGCTAGTTAAATCGGCTATTCGATCTTGTATAACTTGTCAACGAGCTAGGCCCCAGTTAGCCCATCAGCTTATGGGTGAGCTCCCAGTGGATCGAGTGGTAGGAAGTAGGGCTTTCGCGAATTCTGGTCTCGATTATGCAGGTCCGGTACAAGTGCGTATGTCAAAGGGCCGCGGAAATCGTTCTAGTAAGGGTTACATTGCTCTGTTCGTCTGTTTTGCTACTCGAGCTATTCACCTCGAGCTTGTTAGTGACTTAACCTCCGAGTCCTTCATAGCCGCGTATCGTCGATTTGTAGGTAGACGAGGTATCTGTCAAACTCTTTATAGCGACAACGCTACTAATTTCCAAGGGGCTGATAAAGAGCTTAGGGTTATGTTCAACCGTGCTTCGAAGTTTTATCAGAAAGTGGCATCTCTTCTTGCCAACGATGGAACGAACTGGAAGTTTATCCCACCTAGTGCTCCACACTATGGTGGGTTGTGGGAAGCTGGAGTCAAATCAGTAAAGCATCACTTAAGGAGAGTCATAGGGGAGCATACGCTCACTTTTGAGGAGTTATCCACAGTTCTCGTGGAAATCGAAGCTTGTCTCAATTCTCGTCCTCTAGGGCCGCTGAGTTCCGATACCGACGATCTGCGGGCGCTCACTCCTTCTCATTTTCTCAATGAGGGAGTGTCTACTCTGATTCAAGATGCCGAGTTAGTAAAATTACCTGAAAACCGGTTAGGTAGATTTCAACTTCTTCAACGCATTCGAAATAATTTTTGGAAACGTTGGTCAGGCGAGTACTTGGCGCATTTGCAATGTCGAGAAAAATGGAGGGATCCTTGTGAAAATTTCAAAGTAGGTCAGCTTGTCTTAGTACGCGACGATCGATACCCCCCTTCGAAATGGCCCTTAGGTAGAGTCACAGAGGTGCACCCTGGTCCTGATGGATTAGTTCGAGTGGTCACTGTGAAGACCGCTACTTCTTCACGCCAGCGACACATAGCGCGGCTTTGCCCCCTGAGATTAGCAGATAATCCCACGTAAGATACTCAATGAAGAACAGCTAGTTTAGGTTCGTCAGTTTGACGAAGGCGGGCGGGATGTTCGGTGAAATTAAGATACATGACCGTGTGTAGTGCGCGCGAGATCGGTTAAGTAGCGTTGGCGTCGCGACTTTAGATTGGTCGCTATTACAACCCAATTAGGATAGGTTATGAGTGATTTAGTGGAATCCTGAGGGCGCTCAGGGGCATTAGATATACTTGTAGGTCCGCCTTTAGTCGGCAAGGTACGTGCGCGTGGGTCTTGAGGTACTGGGGAGAGGGGAGATGGGTGCGTAGGCCCGGGATCGAGAGCGCAAGCCACAGACCGATTCTGGATTTGGAAAAGGACTGTTCGTTTGCTGAAAAAGTACAAGGCGCCATATTGGTTTTCGTAAAGTAAGAACTATTTCTGGTGGTGTGATTTCGAGCTGTCGACTGGTAAGTTTGAAAGAGTTGTGCATAGCCGCAACCGAGCTTTTTTACTAAGTAGGAGGGGGTTGTGCATAGACACAACCATGCACTTGGCCAAGTAGAAGGGGTTTTGCTTAGACTCAACCGCGCTCGCTATTAAGTTCGACGGGGTCGCGCAAGTACCTGACCGCACTATTTTAATTCGCTTCGAAAGAGTTGTGCAAGGGCACAACTACGCTCGTCACCGACAGTAACGGTGCCTATTTACAGTGTTTACCAGTCGACCTGCCGAGGATAAATTTGTGGAGGAAAAGGCTACCCCAGTAGAAGGTATTGGTAGCGAGATAAGCGCGTTCGAAGACCCTATAACGCATATAAGCAGGCGACGATAATTATCATATTTACAGCGGAGACAAAGGTAAGAGTGTTCTTTAGTCTACAAGATACAAGAGGGTACTATTCAATGTTTTGTCTGTATTATAGGATTAAATAAAGTCATAGCTTGCCCCGGCTTTTCTCTCAACTTCGTGAGAGTTTTTATGCCGAGGCAAGTGTGTTTTTTACCGCGTAAAATTGTGTTAATTGATTTATCCATCCTTCCCTATCTCACTCATTCATGCGTCGAAATAACCGAACTCACGACATTAATATCGAATCGCTTACAGTCTTATATTCTATAAACAACTGTATATGTTTGCAGCTGCCTTCCCAGTTTTTAAAAACTCTATGTATTCTAAAAACAAATGTTTTGTATCAGGTTTTGAAGCTTTTTAAGAGCTTTTGAATGACATATTTAAAACATTTCGGAATCTGTTAGATTTCGAGTTATTAAAGTTTTGTGTACATCTGCATACCTTATATTTAGACACTTTAAATATTTTAAATACATAAGTTTTTTTTCAGTATTTAGAGAAATTCAAGAGCTTCAAAATGACTGTTTTAAAAAATTTTAGAATTTGTTATTTTTATATTTAACTTAGATTATGTGTACAAATTATATCTTTTTAGTTAAACAACTTACGTATATTAAATACTTATGTTTAGCATCATGTTTTAGGCACTAATAGACCTTTAAAATGGCTATACTAAAACATTTTTAAATTTTTAAGATTTCGAGTAATTACTCTATATCATAGCAGCAGCCTTCCCAATTTTTAGAAATTCTATGTATTTTAAAAACATATATTTTGTATCAGGTTTCAGAGCTTTTTGAGAGCATTTGAATGACTGTTTTAAAACATTTCAGAATCTGTTAGATTTAGAGTTATTAAAGTTTATGTGTACAACTGCCTACCTTGTTTCTAAACACTCTGAATATTTTAAATACTTAAGTTTTTTCCCAAGTTTTAGAGCATTTCTATAGCTTTAAAATGACTGTTTTAAAAATTTTTAGAATTTGTTATTTTTCTAGTTATTTTAGGTTATGTGTACAAATTACATCTTTTTATTTAAACAACTTATGTATATGAAATACTTATGTTTAGTATCATGTTGTTGGGCACTTATAGACTTTTAAAATAGCTAAACTAATACATTTTTAAATTTTTCGGATTTCGAGTAATTACAGTATATGATTGAAACTCTCTTCCCAGTTTTTAGAAACTCTATGTATTTTAAATTCCTAAGTTTTGAATCATGTTTTAGAGATTATCAAGAGCTTTTAAAAGACATTCTTAAAACATTTTAGAATCTGTTAGTTTTCGAGTTATTTGAATTTTTGTGGACATCTGCATACCTTGTTTCTAGACACTCTAAATATTTTAAATAATTAAGTTTTTTCTGAAGTTGTAGAGCATTTCAAGAGCTTTAAAATGTCTCTTTTAAAACATTTTAGAATATGTTATTTTTATAGTTATTATAGGTTATGTGTACAAATTAAATCTTTTTATTTATACAACTTATGTATATTAAATTCTTATGTATAGCATCATGTTTTTTGCACTTATAGACCTTCAAAATAGATATGCTAATACTTTTTTAAATTTTTAGGATTTCGAGTAATTACAGTATATTATTGAAAATCTCTTCCCAGTTTTTAGAAACTCTATTTATTTTAAACTCCTAAGTTTTGAATCATGTTTTAGAGATTATCAAGAGCTTTTAAAAAACATTCTTAAAACATTTTAGAATCAGTTAGTTTTCGAGTTATTTGAATTTTTGTGGACATCTGCATACCTTGTTTCTAGACACTCTAAATATTTTAAATAATTAAGTTTTTTCTGAAGTTGTAGAGCATTTCAAGAGCTTTAAAATGTCTCTTTTAATACATTTTAGAATTTGATTTTTTATAGTTATTATAGGTTATGTGTACAAATTAAATCTTTTTATTTATACTACTTATGTATATTAAATTCTTATGTATAGCATCATGTTTTTTGCACTTATAGACCTTCAAAATGGATATGCTAATACTTTTTTAAATTTTTAGGATTTCGAGTAATTACAGTATATGATTGCAGCTGCCTTCCCAGTTTTTAAAAACTCTATGTATTTTAAAAACATATGTTTGGTATCAGGTTTTGGAGCTTTTTGAGAGCTTTTGAATGACATATTTGAAACATTTGAGAATCTGTCAGTTTTCGAGTTATTAGTGTTTATGTGTACAACTGACTTTCTTGTTTCTAAAGACTCTAAATATTTTAAATAATTAAGTTTTTATTAGGTTTTAGAGCATTTCAAGAGCTTTAAAATGTCTCTTTTAATACATTTTAGAATTTGTTTTTTTTATAGTTATTATAGGTTATGTGTACAAATAAATCTTTTTATTTATACAACTTATGTATATTAAATTCTTATGTATAGCATCATGTTTTTTGCATTTATAGACCTTCAAAATGGATATGCTAATACTTTTTTAAATTTTTAGGATTTCGAGTAATTACAGTATATGATTGCAGCTGCCTTCCCAGTTTTTAAAAACTCTATGTATTTTAAAAACATATGTTTGGTATCAGGTTTTGGAGCTTTTTGAGAGCTTTTGAATGACATATTTGAAACATTTCAGAATCTGTCAGTTTTCGAGTTATTAGTGTTTATGTGTACAACTGCCTTTCTTGTTACTAAACACTCTAAATATTTTAAATAATTAAGTTTTTTCTGAAGTTTTAGAGCATTTCAAGAGCTTTAAAATGTCTGTTTTAAAACATTTTCGAATTTTTTATTTTTATAGTTGTTATAGGTAATGTGTAAAAATTAAATCTTTTTATTTATACAACTTATGTATATTAAATTCTTATGTATAGCATCATGTTTTTTGCACTTATAGACCTTCGAAATGGATATGCTAATACTTTTTTAAATATTTAAGATTTCGAGTAATTACAGTATATGATTGCAGCTGCCTTCCCAGTTTTTAAAAACTCTATGTATTTTAAAAACATATGTTTGGTATCAGGTTTTGGAGCTTTTTAAGAGCTTTTGAATGACATATTTGAAACATTTCAGAATCTGTCAGTTTTCGAGTTATTAGTGTTTATGTGTACAACTGACTTTCTTGTTTCTAAACACTCTAAATATTTTAAATAATTAAGTTTTTTTTAGGTTTTAGAGCATTTCAAGAGCTTTAAAATGACTGTTTTAAAACATTTTAGAATTTGTTATTTTTATAGTTATTATAGGTTATGTGTAAAAATTACATCGTTTTATTTAATCATCTTATGTATAATAAATACTTATGTTTAGCATCATTTTGTTAGGCACTTATAGACATTTAAAATAGCTATACTAATACATTTTTAAATTTGTAAGATTTCGAGTTATTACATTATATGTTTGAAGATGCCTTTCCAGTTTTTAGAAACTCTATGTATTTTAAATTCATAAGTTTTGTATCTGGTTTTAGAGCTTATCAAGAGCTTTTAAATGACTGTTTTAAAGCATTTAGAATCTGTTAGTTTTCGAGTTATTAGAGTTTCTGTGTACAACTGCCTACTTTGTTTCTAAACACTCTAATTATTTTAAATACTTAAGTTTTTTATGAGGTCTTAGAGCATTTTAAGAGCTTTAAAATAACTGTTTTAAAACATTTTAGAATTTGTTATTTTACTTGTTATTTCAGGTTATGTGTACAAATTAAATCTTTTTATTTAAACAACTTATGTATATTAAATACTTATGTTTAGCATCATGTTTTTAGGCACTTATAGACCTTTAAAATAGCAATACTAATACATTTTTAAATTTTTCGGATTTCGAGTAATTACAGTATATGATTGAAAATCTCTTCCTAGTCTTTAGAAACGCTATGTATTTTAAATACATATGTTTTGCATCATGTTCTAGAGCTTTTTAAGAGCTTTAAAAAGACTTTTTTAAAACATTTCAGAATCTGTTGTTTTTGATTTACTAGAGTTTTTGTTTACAACTGCCTACCTTCTTTCTAAACACTATTATTATTTTAAATACCTAAGTTTTTTATCAGGTTTTAGAGCATTTCAAGAGCTTTAAAGTGACTGTTTTAAAACATTTTAGAATTTGTTATTTTTATAGTTATTTTAGATTATGTGTACAAATTACATCTTTTTATTTAAACAACTTATGCATAATAAATACTTATGTTTAGCATATTTTTGTCAGGAACTTATAGACCTTTAAAATGGCTAAACTAATACATTTTTAAATTTGTAAGATTTCGAGTTATTACATTATATGATTAAAGATGCATTCCTAGATTTTAGAAACTCTATGTATTTTAAATTCCTAAGTTTTGAATCATGCTTTAGAGATTATCAAGAGCTTTTAAAAGACTTTTTTAAAACATTTTAGAATCTGTTAGTTTTCGAGTTATTTGAGTTTTTGTGTACATCTGCATACCTTGTTTTTAGACACTCTAAATATTTTAAATAATTTAGTTTTTTTCTGAAGTTTTAGAGCATTTCAAGAGCTTTAAAATGTCTGTTTTAAAACATTTTAGAATTTGTAATTTTTATAGGTATTTTAGGTTATGTGTTCAAATTACTTCTTTTTATTTAGACAACTTATGTATATTAAATACTTATGTTTAGCATCATGTTTGTAGGTACCTATAAACCTTTAAAATGGATATACTAATACATTTTTAAATTTTTAAGATTTCGAGTAATTTCAGTATATGATTGCAGCTGCCTTACCAGTTTTTAGAAACTCTATGTATTTTAAATATATAAGTTTTGGATCATGTTTTATATATTTTCAAGAGGTTTAAAAAAATGTTTTAAAACATTTTAAAATCTGTTAGTTTTTGAGTTATTTGAGTTTTTGTGTACAATTGCATACCTTTTTTTCAGACACTCTAAATATTTTAAATACATAAGTTTTTTCTCAGTTTTTAGAGAATGTCAAGAGCTTAAAAATGACTGTTTTAAAACATTTTAGAATTTGTTATTTTTATAGATATTTTAGATTATGTGTACAAATTACATCTTTTTATTTATACACCTTATGTATATTAAATACTTAAGTTTAGCATCATGATAATGGGCAATTATAGACCTTTAAAATGGCTGTACTAATACATTTTTAAATTTTTCTGATTTCGAGTAATTACAGTATATCATTGAAACTCTCTTCCCAGTTTTTAGAAACTCTATGTATTTTAAATTCCTAAGTTTTGAATCATGTTTTAGAGATTATCAAGAGCTTTTAAAAGACATTCTTAAAACATTTTAGAATCTGTTAGTTTTCGAGTTATTTGAATTTTTGTGTACATCTGCATACCTTGTTTTTAGACACTCTAAATATTTTAAATAATTAAGTTTTTTCTGAAGTTTTAGAGCATTTCAAGAGCTTTAAAGTGTCTGTTTTAAAACATTTTAGTATTTGTTATTTTTATAGTTATTATAGGTTATGTGTACAAATTAAATCTTTTTATTTATACAACTTATGTATATTAAATTCTTATGTATAGCATCATGTTTTTTGCACTTATAGACCTTCAAAATGAATATGCTAATACTTTTTTAAATTTTTAAGATTTCGAGTAATTACAGTATATGATTGCAGATGCCTTCCCAGTTTTTAAAAACTCTATGTATTTTAAAAACATATGTTTGGTATCAGGTTTTGGAGCTTTTTAAGAGCTTTTGAATGACTTATTTGAAACATTTCAGAATCTGTCAGTTTTCGAGTTATTAGAGTTTCTGTGTACAACTGCCTACTTTGTTTCTAAACACTCTAATTATTTTAAATACTTAAGTTTTTTCTGAAGTTTTAGAGCATTTTAAGAGCTTTAATATAACTGTTTTAAAACATTTTAGAATTTGTTATTTTACTTGTTATTTCAGGTTATGTGTAAAAATTACATCTTTTTATTTAATCAACTTATGTATAATAAATACTTATGTTTAGCATCATGTTTTTAGGCACTAATAGACCTTTAAAATGGCTATACTAATACATTTTTAAATTTGTAAGATTTCGAGTTATTACATTATATGTTTGAAGATGCCTTTCTAGTTTTTAGAAACTCTATGTATTTTAAATTCTTAAGTTTTTTCTCAGGTTTTATAACATTTCAAGAGCTTTAAAATGACTGTTTTAAAACATTTTCGAATTTTTTATTTTTATAGTTATTATAGGTTATGTGTACAAATTACATCTTTTTATTAAGACAATTTATAGATAATAAATACTTATGTTTAGCATCATATTGTTGGGCACCTATAGACCTTTAAAATGGCTATACTAATACATTTTTTAATTTTTTCGGATTTTGAGTAATTACATTATATGTTTGAAAATATCTTCCCAGTTTTTAGAAAATCTATGTATTTTAAATTCCCAAGTTCTGAATCATGTTTTAGAGATTATCAAAAGCTTTTAAAAGACTGTTTTGAAACATTTTAGAAACTGTTAGTTTTCGAGTTATTATAGGTTATGTGTACAAATTACATCTTTTTATTTAGATAACTTATGTATAATAAATACTTATGTTTAGCATCACATTCAACATTGATAGGCACTTATAGACCTTTAAAATGGCTATAATAATACATTTTTAATTTTTTCGGATTTCGAGTAATTACAGTATATGATTGAAACTCTCTTCCCAGTTTTTAGAAACTCTATGTATTTTAAATTCCTAAGTTTTGAATCATGTTTTAGAGATTATCAAGAGCTTTTAAAAGACATTCTTAAAACATTTTAGAATCTGTTAGTTTTCGAGTTATTTGAATTTTTGTGTACATCTGCATACCTTGTTTTTAGACACTCTAAATATTTTAAATAATTAAGTTTTTTCTGAAGTTTTAGAGCATTTCAAGAGCTTTAAAATGACTGTTTTAAAACATTTTAGAATTTGTTATTTTTATAGTTATTTTAGGTTATGTGTACAAATTACATCTTTTTATTTAAACATCTTATGTATATTAAATACTTAGGTTTAGCATCATGTTGCTAGGTACTTATAGAACTTTAAAATAGCTATACTAATACATTTTTAAATTTTTAAGATTTCGAGTTATTACAGTATAAGATTGCAGCTGCCTTCCTAGTTTTTAGAATCTCTATGTATTTTAAATACATATGTTCTGGATCATGTTTAAGAGCTTTTTTAGAGCTTTTAAAAGACAGTTATAAATATTTTAGAATCTGTTAGTTTTCGAGTTATTAGAATTTTTTAGTACATCTGCCTACCTTGTTTCTAAACACTCTGAATATTTTAAATACTTAAGTTTTTTCTCAAGATTTAGAGCATTTCTATAGCTTTAAAATGACTGTTTTAAAAAATTTTAGAATTTGTTATTTTTCTAGTTATTTTAGGTTATGTTTACAATTTTTATCTTTTTATTTAAACAACTTATGTTTAATAAATACTTATGTTTAGCATCATGTTGTTGGACACTTGTAGACTTTTAAAATAGCTATACTAATAAATTTTTAAATTTTTCGGATTTCGAATAATTACAGTATATGATTGAAACTCTCTTTCCAGTTTTTAGAAACTCTATGTATTTTAAATTCCTAAGTTTTGAATCATGCTTTAGAGATTATCAAGAGATTTAAAAGACTTTTTTAAAACATTTTAGAATCTGTTAGTTTTCGAGTTATTTGAGTTTTTGTGTACATCTGCATACCTTGTTTTTAGACACTCTAAATATTTTAAATAATTTAGTTTTTTTCTGAAGTTTTAGAGCATTTCAAGAGCTTTAAAATGTCTGTTTTAAAACATTTTAGAATTTGTAATTCTTATAGGTATTTTAGGTTATGTGTTCAAATTACTTCTTTTTATTTAGACAACTTATGTATATTAAATACTTATGTTTAGCATCATGTTTGTAGGTACCTATAGACCTTTAAAATGGATATACTAATACATTTTTAAATTTTTAAGATTTCGAGTAATTTCAGTATATGATTGCAGCTGCCTTACCAGTTTTTAGAAACTCTATGTATTTTAAAAACATAAGTTTTGTATCAGGTTTTAGAGCTTTTCAAGAGCATTTAAATGACTGTTTTAAAACATTTTAGAATTTGTTATTTTTCTAGTTATTTTAGGTTATGTGTTCAAATTACTTCTTTTTATTTAGACAACTTATGTATACTAAATACTTATGTTTAGCATCAAGTTTTTAGGCACTTATAGTCCTTTTAAATGGCTATACTAATGCATTTTAAAATTTGTAAGATTTCGAGTAATTACAGTATATGATTGAAACTGTCTTCCCAATTTTTAGAAACTCTATGTATTTTAAATATATAAGTTTTGGATCATGTTTTATATATTTTCAAGAGGTTTAAAAAAATGTTTTAAAACATTTTAAAATCTGTTAGTTTTTGAGTTATTTGAGTTTTTGTGTACAATTGCATACCTTTTTTTTAGACACTCTAAATATTTTAAATACATAAGTTTTTTCTCAGTTTTTAGAGAATGTCAAGAGCTTAAAAATGACTGTTTTAAAACATTTTAGAATTTGTTATTTTTATAGTTATTTTAGATTATGTGTAAAAATTACATCTTTTATTTATACAACTTATGTATATTAAATACTTATGTTTAGCATCATGTTGATGGGCAATTATAGACCTTTAAAATGGCTGTACTAATACATTTTTAAATTTTTCTGATTTCGAGTAATTACAGTATATCATTGAAACTCTCTTCCCAGTTTTTAGAAACTCTATGTATTTTAAATTCCTAAGTTTTGAATCATGTTTTAGAGATTATCAAGAGCTTTTAAAAGACATTCTTAAAACATTTTAGAATCTGTTAGTTTTCGAGTTATTTGAATATTTGTGTACATCTGCATACCTTGTTTTTAGACACTCTAAATATTTTAAATAATTAAGTTTTTTCTGAAGTTTTAGAGCATTTCAAGAGCTTTAAAATGTCTGTTTTAAAACATTTTAGAATTTGTTTTCTTTTTATAGTTATTATATGTTTTGTGTACAAATTAAATCTTTTTATTTATACAACTTATGTATATTAAATTCTTATGTATAGCATCATGTTTTTTACACTTATAGACCTTCAAAATGGATATGCTAATACTTTTTTAAATTTTTAAGATTTCAAATAATTACAGTATATGATTGAAAATCTCTTCCCAGTTTTTAGAAACTCTATTTATTTTAAATTCCTAAGTTTTGAATCATGTTTTAGAGATTATCAAGAGCTTTTAAAAGACATTCTTAAAACATTTTAGAATCTGTTAGTTTTCGAGTTATTTGAATTTTTGTGTACATCTGCATACCTTGTTTTTAGACACTCTAAATATTTTAAATAATTAGGTTTTTTCTGAAGTTGTAGAGCATTTCAAGAGCTTTAAAATGTCTCTTTTAAAACATTTTAGAATTTGTTATTTTTATAGTTATTATAGGTTATGTGTACAAATTAAATATTTTTATTTATACAACTTATGTATATTAAATTCTTATGTATAGCATCATGTTTTTTGCACTTATAGACCTTCAAAATGAATATGCTAATACTTTTTTAAATTTTTAAGATTTCGAGTAATTACAGTATATGATTGCAGCTGCCTTCCCAGTTTTTAAAAACTCTATGTATTTTAAAAACATATGTTTGGTATCAGGTTTTGGAGCTTTTTAAGAGCTTTTGAATGACATATTTGAAACATTTCAGAATCTGTAAGTTTTCGAGTTATTAGTGTTTATATGTACAACTGCCTTTCTTGTTTCTAAACACTCTAAATATTTTAAATAATTAAGTTTTTTCTGAAGTTTAAGAGCATTTCAAAAGCTTTAAAATGTCTGCTTTAAAACATTTTAAAATTTGTAATTTTTATAGGTATTATAGTTTATGTGTACAAATTACATCTTTTTATTTAGATATCTTATGTATAATAAATACTTATGTTCAGCATCACATTCAACATTGATAGGCACTTATAGACCTTTAAAATGGCTATAATAATACATTTTTAATTTTTTCGGATTTCGAGTAATTACAGTATATGATTGAAACTCTCTTCCCAGTTTTTGGAAACTCTATGTATTTTAAATTCCTAAGTTTTGAATCATGTTTTAGAGATTATCAAGAGCTTTTAAAAGACATTCTTAAAACATTTTAGAATCTGTTAGTTTTCGAGTTATTTGAATTTTTGTGTACATCTGCATACCTTGTTTTTAGACACTCTAAATATTTTAAATAATTAAGTTTTTTCTGAAGTTTTAGAGCATTTCAAGAGCTTTAAAATGTCTGTTTTAAAACATTTTAGAATTTGTTATTTTTATAGTTATTATAGGTTATGTGTACAAATTAAATCTTTTTATTTATACAACTTATGTATATTAAATTCTTATGTATAGCATCATGTTTTTTGCACTTATAGACCTTCAAAATGAATATGCTAATACTTTTTTAAATTTTTAAGATTTCGAGTAATTACAGTATATGATTGCAGCTGCCTTCCCAGTTTTTAAAAACTCTATGTATTTTAAAAACATATGTTTAGTATCAGGTTTTGGAGCTTTTTAAGAGCTTTTGAATGACTTATTTGAAACATTTCAGAATCTGTTAGTTCTCGAGTTATTAGAGTTTCTGTGTACAACTGCCTACTTTGTTTCTTCTTCTTCTTCTTCTTCTTTCTTTAGTTTAGGCAAATTGCCTGTTTCGTAACGACGTTTTTCTGCCTATTGCACTGTTAAATTGTCGCACCATCGTTTTCGTGGGCGTCCCGTGCTTCTGCGGCCTACAGGTGACTTATCCCGTGCAATTCTGACAATTCTTCCGTTGTCCATTCTGTTAATATGTTCGTTCCATTCTTTTTTTCTTTTTAGTATCCATTCGTTGATGTTTTCCACTTTGCATGTTCTTCTTATATCTTCACTTCTCTCTCGATCCAGTAGTGTTTTTCCAGCTATTCTGCGAAGAACTCTCATTTCGGTTGTCTCTAGTAACTGTTTCGTTTTCGCCGTGTCTGGTCGAGTTTCTGCGGTATGTGACATAATAGGTCTTACCATTGTCTTGTAGATTCTTGCTTTGGTCTCTATGTCAATGTTTTTGTTTCGCCATATTGTGTCATTCAAACAACCCGCTATTCTGGATGCCTTCATCGTCTGTTCTCTTACCTCTGCTTCAACATCACCATATCCTGAGATTTCTATTCCTAGGTACTTAAATCTCATTTCCTGCTGAATAACCTTCCCTTCAATTTCCAGTTTGCATCTTAACGGCGTCTTTGATGTTGTCATGCATTTAGTTTTCTGGGCCGATATTTTCATGTTGAATGATTTGGCTATGCAGTTAAATCGGTGTAATAGACGTTGTAGATCATCCTCATTTTCGGCCACTAATACAGCGTCATCAGCATAGCATAGGATGGTTATTTCTTCACTGCCCATTTTATATCCTTTTAGCAGTCTTACGTTTCTTATTATTTCGTCCATAATGATGTTAAAAAGCAGGGGACTTAGGGAATCCCCTTGTCGGATACCACGACCTGCATCAATCGGTTCAGTCAAGGCGCCATTTATCTTTGCTTGGATCTTATTGTTTCTATAGATGTCCTCTATGGTCTTGATAAGATTGTTCGGAATTTGCCGGTTATAGAGGAGGTGTATAACATCCTTTAATTGCACTCGGTCGAATGCCTTTTCCAAATCAATGAAACACATATATGCTGGTCTGTTGTATTCAATTGATTTTTCTGTTATCTGTCTTATGATGAAAACCGCGTCTGTGCACGATCTGCCTGATCTGAATCCCTGCTGTTCGTCTTCTAGATTCGTTAAGCTGTTAATTTTATTCGTTATAATCTTTGTCGTTAGTTTTAATGAAGTGTTTAAAAGATTGATTCCCCTGTAGTTTGTAGGCAACTTTTTGTCTCCTTTTTTAAACATAACTATAGTTGTACTAGTTCGCCATTCGTCAGGTATTTTGTGTTGGCATAGTATTTTTTGGATTAGGAATGTTAGTTGTTGTGTGAGACGTTGACCACCATATTTTATTAACTCGTTTGGATGCCATCTTGCCCTGAGCTCTTCCTATTCTTTAGTCTTCGAATAGCTGTTTCTACATCACTGGACTCAATTTGTATGTCGTTTCTGGTTATTATTTCTGGCGTATTTAGTTCCGTTTGAGGTTCTTCTGATTTATAAGCTCTGTTAGATAGTTAATCCAATTTTCTTTTGTGATCTGGTTTGTTTCTATCATTTCATTGACCTCCTTTCTTTGATTTCTAATAAATCGCCAGATTTGTTTTTGAAGTCCATAGAAGTCACTCTCCATTCTTTTCGAAAAAATCTCCCAATAATTTTGCTTTGTTTGCCTTACTAATGTCGCTGTTTGATTCCGGATTCGTCTATAAGTTTCGTATGACTCAGGTGTTCTTAATGTCCTATAGTTAAGGTATGCTATTTTCTTTTTTTTGCATATTTCCTTAATCTCTGGGCGGAACCAAGGAGTTTTGATCATTCTAGCCCGGTTTTTTACAGTTCGTGTTCCCAGGGCTTCATATGCAGCTTCTAAAATGTTGGTTCTTAGTTTCTTCCAGGCTATGTTTATGTTATCTTCTTCTTTTATTGGGCTTTTTTCGATTTTTTCTTTCAACCTGTTCTCGTATAGTTGTTTGGTTGATAAGTTCCATAGTGACTCGATGTTTATTTTCAATTCTTGAGTTACTCGTGCAAGATTTCTTTGGGGTTTAAACTTCATTCTTATCTTTGCTAATAGTAGGCTATGATCGCTCCCTACATCCGCGGAATTTAACGTCCTGATATCTAATATTTGGTTTGGTTGGACGTATCTGTTGGTAACAATGTAATCAATTGTAGACCTGAAGCCTCTGGTGTTGCTGTATGTAAATTTATATTGTTCCTTATGATTGTAAAATGTATTATTAATCCTTAGCTCGTTAAATGTGCATAGCTGTGTCATTAGTTCTCCATTGTCATTTAACACGTCTTCGTTGAACCTTTGTTTTATTCCAGGTATTATTTCGTTTCCGATGCGGGCGTTAAAATCTCCAAGGATTATCATTTGTTGGTTACTTGGTAATGATCCGACTAAATTTTGTAGTTGGTCGTAGAAGGCTTCTCTTTCTTCTTTTGGCTTATTATCTTCGGGTGCATAAATTGACACTATATTTAATTTCTGTCCTTCCGCTTTCATTTTTACCACCAATATTCGTGAAGATATGTATTCGCATTCTTGTATGTTGTTTTTGTATTTTTGGATACTGCGATGGCTACCCCTTCTTTTGCCCTGATTTGTTTTTCTACACCACTATAGATCACTAAGTAGTCTTCATACTGTATTTGTCCTTTGCCTTTCTTTTTGGTCTCTTGTAAGGCGCAAATATCGATGTTATTATCTTTCAGTTCTTTCAGGGTTCTTGATCTTTATTATTGAATGATTTGATGTTTTCCATGTAGCCAGAACGCATTATTGGTCCTTTCGTCCATTTCATTGTCCTTTTCTTGCCTGTGTCGTCATCTGTTATATCCGTCCCTTCTCCGAGGCAAATTGTCATTTCTTTGAGCCGTAGTCTTTTTTTTACGTTGGGTAGGGAGCTAACCTGATCCAACAACCTTCCTCCTTTTCCCGGGCTTAGGAACAGGCAACATGATCGCTGATCTGCGAGTCATGCAGGGCGGAGTT
>QUOH01000101.1:0-136177 GCA_010416925.1 Polistes metricus
ATCACAATAATTACATATTATTATTATTATATTATTATTAAAATAATATCATTATTAATTTTCCTTGTTAGTTTTTTAATTATAATAATTTATTATTTTATAAAATTATTATTATTATTATTATAAATTTTCTTTTTACATAGAATATAGTTGATAAAGAAATCTGTTCTCCCCTCCCTGCTTGATGATCGATAATATTCGCTAATGTGAGCCGATTATTTTCTTTTATATTATATTTTTATCCATTTATTTATTTAATTTTATAAATATATATAGCGTGACCAGGTAAGAAGGGGGAGGATTAGAAGTATGAGAAGATAAGCTACTAATTTTATTATTATTTAATTATTTAACAAAAAGAAATATAATTTCGCAAAAAGAAAGGAAATATATTTTTTCAATCGATCGCGCGATATATTATAAATATATAAGAAAGAATAAAAATATAGCAAAATATAGATATCAGTCTACACTAAATATAAGGGAGATATATCGTATTACTTTATGCGTCACGGCAATGGTGCGGTGACAGCACTAATTCTCGCTCGATCATTGTCAAGCAACGCTGACTTCGTTAAGTACTTCGATGGTGACCCGCTTGAAAAAAAAAGAAAAAAAGAGGAAAAGAAGAGAAGACGAGTTTCATGCTGTTGTAAATTTGAAATCGCTTTGCTGCACATCGTAATACCGACAAACTTTCTGGTTTCGACTTTTACCATGTCGCTCGGAAAAAATTCACTTTATCACATTTTCCCAAACGCGAAAAAAGAATTATAACTTCAAAAACTTTTATTCGCATGTATTTATCAAATAAAAACATTTCGATTGATGAATCATTAATGCAATGTAGAAGCTGTTTGCATTATATACAATTCATTAGAACAAAACGAGCGAGATTTGGTAAATTCCATACTATGCGAAGATCTAACCCATTACCGCTGATCAAGGATCAGTTAGACGCTTTACAAGACGCACGCTTTTTTTCTACAATAGATATAAAGAATGGATTTTTCTATGTGTCAGTAAATAAGAACAGTCGAAAAAACACAGCATTGTGGTGTCGAACGGTCATTATGAATTTTTAAAAATTTCGTTTGGGTTATGTAATTCACCTTCAGTTTTTCAGAAGTTCATTAGCTTTGTATTCAAACAAGAGGACAAGAAAAAGATAACGAGCAAAATGCGAGAACGAGCATTTTAATTCTAGTTTTTTGTCGATTTAATCGGTTGTCTTGGATAGCTAGGTTGATCAAATTCGTCGCCTACGTGCAAAGTAACTAAGCGGCGTGAGATCGAGTCCAGCTGGTTCTCGGAATCAAAGTTTTCCGTATTTAGTTGTGTTTTTGGTTAGTTGCTTTTCTGTAGATAAACCACTTATTACTGCAAAGGGATGTGTGAAAAATCGCAGTGGTCGCCTTCTCTGATAAAAACTGCGCAAAAAAAAAAAAAGAAGATAGCATTAATGGTGCTATCTTTTTTTTTCGTATTCTTTAAATAAAATAAGAAATCAAAAAAAATTAAGTTTGGTATATACAGTTTTTGTGAACCATAATAGAAAGCGATATCATTGTAACGGAAAACGATTATTAAGTATCGCCTGCATGTTCAATAACGTCATTCACCATAGCGTTTATCTTTCCTTACATTCCTTACAAAATAGATACAACATATTCTAAAGAAATAAAAGAAAGAAAAAAGAAAATCAATTAAACGTACTCTACAATAAAGAAAATAAATAATAAAAGAAAGACAAATAAAAATATTCTCCTTGTCGGGGTATCGATCCGGCGAGATATCGATAATGGTCACGAGACCCCGCCGCTACCAATTACTGTATTAAAGAAAAAGAATTAAATGAATATAAAAATATTGGAAGAATCATTACTCACATTTTATCCTAAACGGTTTATTACCATACTATGTTTCCGAAAAAAAACGATTTATTTTCAATGACTACTATAAGTGTGTAATGATTGAATAATTTCTAAGACTAGCAGCTATCAACTCCCTCGTAAGCAGCGTTTAACTTTAACAATTGTCGGACCGCTCGCTAAATCGCAAATTCTACTAACTGATTGTAATAACAATTCAGATTTAAAAAGATTCTAGTAACAAAATACAAGTATATAATGACAACGACTGCTCATCGTTATGTCAACCGAATAATAAGATAAAATACGATATGTGAGTACAGCGACAAACAGTCGATATGAAAGCGGGCGGTGGGAAAGGGTTTTAAGTTTCCTGCTAAAAACATATGTCATACTACTACTACAGGATTTTTGAAAAAATTAAGTCACAATGCTGTCTAGACTGGGACTCGAATTAATGCAGGTATTGAATAGAGGAATTATGAAAATTTTGATTTTAGACAAAATGGTGTCTATTTGAAAAAAATGTTTCGTTTTTGAGTGAAATTTTTACTCTAAATTTAAAAAAAAAATAGAAATAGTTTTTTTAAATATTATTTATCCCATCAATACCCGAGGAATATATCTAAAAAGATTGTGTAAAAATTCGAAACCGATCGATTGAGCCATTTCTAAGAAATCGAGATCACCGACTTTAAAAACACTGTTTCGAGAAAAACGCGTTTAAAGTTTCAAAAGACTCTTACACTCAGTTAAATTTTTATTTTTTGATTTGCATTGAATCATCTATAAGTGGGATAAATGTTATACGCATGCGCAACCACAAATTCACGGCGCAAGCGTACTTTGAAAAAAATCTCCCACTCAAAACATTACCACATTTCTAACTATTAATAACTAATTAAATAATTAATTAATAATGTTAGCAATTATATATAGATTTTAAATAAGCATTTTGTTAGCAATTTAGCGCACTTATTCATTTTTTCCTGTTTTTTAAACTACGTTGCTTTACTTAGAAATAAAAGAAAAGTTTTCACATTTCAATTATCAATAACTAATTAAATAATTAATTAAAAATTTAGCTATAAAATGAACTTATTCATTTTTTTTAGCTGTTGAGGTTTAATGTCAACTTTATAATACTAAAAAATCAGTGATTAAACGTGTTAAAATAAGGTGAAAAGTAAAAAAGAGCAGTGACGGGTGAAAGAAAAAAGCCGAGATTAGAATAGAGTATAAAAGTGTCTAGAGCGGCAAATTGAAAAAGGTAGATAAAGAAGATAAAGATAAAAGTAGATAAGAAAGATTCCTTAAAATCCGGTAACTGATAAACCAGACGTCTAGCGTAGCAAGTGAAGTCGGCAAAGGGGATCTCTTGTTTATCATCTGATTTATAGTCAGTAACAAAGATTTCTGTCTTATCGTTGAAAACCTACTATAATAGCCGGAAAAAGTAATGGAAATTTGAATACGAGAAATAATACAGGCATAAAGCCAAAGGAGCCGTCGCTGTTAAACTTTCGAAGGAAAATAAAGAAAGTAGAGAGTTAAATTAGAAGATGGCAGGATAAGTATAGTCAAGAGATTGCCCAGTACCACGAGACAAACAGCAAGTGAGGAGCTTCCTTGGGAATTGTTCTTATTACAAGAAGTTCGTGAAAAGGGTTCTCGATAATAGCCAAGCCTCTGTATACACTGACGGAGAAGAAAGGAAATTCTCCTGGAATGCAGAATGTCAACGGTCTTTCGACGAATTGAAGAAGTCTCTCATCTCGCCGCCGGTTCTGATCTTCCTTGAGGCAGTGAACCAATTCGTTTTAGACGTGGATGCTTCAGAGCACGGCTTAGGAAGAGTGCTGTCTCCAAGCCGTAAGTTTATTTTGCGGACGGATCACGCTTCTATTCAGTAGCTCGTTTCATTCAAGGAGTTTGACGGACAGCTGGCTCGATGATTCGAACGTTTTCAACGGTATAAACTTTGAGATCCTTCACAAGAAAGGGAAGACCCATTGAAACGCGGATGTACTGTCCAGACTTACTTGCAAAAAAACATGGTGCTCTTATTGCGCAAAGCGGAAAAAAGCGGAGAAAAAGCTTGAAGAAAAGGTAAAGAGGATCATCTTAAGGGAGGACAAAACTAACAAGTGGAGAAAGGGCTGCTCTCAAGGAGATGGGAGCATTCGAATAAAAATGAATTCATTTTGCAGGGGATTGTACCAAGCGCTCAGACTAAAGAGGTCTTGGAGGAAGCACATGACAGCTCAACTGGGAAACATTTCGAATGAACAAGACCCTGGATAGAATTCGCAAAAAATTCTATTGGATTGGGTGTAAGCAAGAGGTCAAAGAGTGGTGCGAAATATGGTCTTCTTTTTTTCTCTTCTCTCTTCTTTTCTAGCTCGTTCTCTTTCCACCTTCTCGCCTCTCTTTTTGAATTATGCACGTACTCTGTGTCTGCCGGTATATGTCTCTCTCGTACTCTTTTTCTTTCACTCGCTCATTCACTCGCTCGCTCATTCTTTCATCCCTATTTTTTTCTCCCTCTCCGAAATCGTTATAAAAACGTGACTGGCAGAGCAAAACGCGGAGCTTTCAGAGATTTTTTTCAAAGACAACCGTCTATTCTCGAAAATAGAAAAAAAAAAGAAAAGAAAAAATATCTTTGGTCGGTAGTGATATTGTGAAAAGTGAGAGTAGAAGAATGAGCGTGAAAGAGAGAGAGAGAGGGAGAGAGAGAAATCCGTGAACGATTTGGTAAAAAGGAGAGAGATAGAAGAGTAAAGGGAGTATACATAAAACCATTATGTAATTACATTTAGATGGGCTGAACGAACGTACGCGCGTAGAGACAACGAAACGAAGAAAGGGTTATGAGAGCGGAGGAGGGCTGGGTGAGGGGTTAGTTATGATCGTGCGTCGTTGCTATACGAAAGGGACGAAGAAAGAGAGGAAAAGAGAAAGCTCGGGCACATGGATTCGTTCTGAATTTGATTTCAGAGAAAAGGGTTGATACTACTTCCTCTCTGTTACCCCTTCTATTCTACTACTAACACTATTACTAGGAGTTTCGATCGCATGATCCAAGAGGTAACCTTTTGTTTTAGCGTCTACGTGTTACCTCAACACGGTATACCGTGCAAAAGCCGCGCATCCCTCTTTCCACTTACTTACGAATTATTGGCCGAACGGATAGACGGGTGGATATTAAACGAATCGTACTTATTTTCTTCCTCTATCTCCTTTTAGAATCTTCCAATTAACACGTAGATTAAATATCGAGGAATTTCGATATTAGAAAATCGGAGAAAATCAAGGAACAAATGGTCGAATAAAAGAGAGAAAAGGAATGAGCGAAAGAGAGAGAGGGGGCGTGTAGGAAAATGAGAACAATTGATGAGAACGATATTGAAATAGATAGATAGATAGAGAAAGAAAGAGAGAGAGAGAGAGAGAGGGAGGGAAAGGGAGCGAACTTTGACCCTTGGTTTTTGATTTTGTCCTGACGTGTAGGCACTACTACGCGATACGCTTTGGTCAACCTCCCGTGGAAAAGGCACCCTCCTGGACCAGGATCTCCATTACGGTAGTCATGGCGACCGCAATTGATTCCACGGGTAAAGGGCGGGAGGGTGGACGAAGAGAACGACGGTGAGAACGACCAGCGAGCCAACGAGAAAGAGAAAGAGAAAGAGAGAGAGAGAGAGAGAGTACGAGGAGAATCGGCAAGAGGGATAGAGAAGAACACGGACGCGGATAGAGAACGAGCGTGAGCGCGAGGAGAGTTGCTGCTGCTGCTGCTGCTGTTTCGTGTATGCCGCTAGTGAAGGAGAAACGATCGAGGGAGACCGAGATATGTAACAAGAGAGTAAAAGAGAGAGAGACACAGATAGAGTTCGACAGAGGGCATGGTGTTACTATGGTGGTGCTACACGGTACTCCCTTTATCCGATACAATGCAGGCTAAATAGCACTGGTCAGTTCTATGGTGTTGGATTAGAGATAAGTCGCTCGTTTGAGGCGAGCTAACCCTTTCTCTTTCTCTCTCTCTCTCTCTCTCTTCTATCCATCGTGATCGTCGAACGCCGCACACTTCCTCCGTATCCCTTTTCCTCCCCGCAGCATACCACACAGCCGTGGTGGTGGTAGCCGTCGTCACGTTCGAATTACCTGCGTGTTGCCACCACCGTTGATTCGCACGGGCCGCGTGATCGAGAATCGATTTCGCAATCCAATTTCGCACGGACCCATCCCTTTTACCCGTCTGTCTGTCAGTCTGTCTCTTTCTTTCTTTCTTTCTCTTTCACTTACTCACTCATTCATTCATTCTCTTTCCGCTTATTCGCTCATTCGCACACTTCCGTGTTCGCTTATTCGACAGCGTTAGCGAGATAAACCGCGTCTTTTGAAAATTCGATAATTAACTTCTCTTTCCCCCAAGTTATTCTTACCGTTTTGACAATTATTTTCATGTACCGACGATTACAAAATCGGCCTATAGTCACGTAACAGATGCTAACTTTGAACTATCTATTTTATACGATTTTATTTTTGAAAAGTTATGAGATATCTCTCTTCGATCGAATTATCGTCCATTTAAATTACCCATAAACTATTTTTACCTTATTCTCTTTTTCACGATGAAGAAATAGAGAGATAAAGAGAGATTTATAGAATAGCACACAACGCTAAAGGCAATCGGTAAGATTCTAAGTTAGGGAGATAGTTATTTGAGTTGAACGTAGGACTGTCAAAGTGTTATTACGCTTAAACTAACCAACCAACATATTCGATATTATCATTTAATATTATTACTATTATTAATATAATATTATTATTATTATTATCAAGATATTATGATGATTGTATATACGTATGGGGGTAGAGTATAGAGAGAACTATTATGAAAATCGTCGTCATTCTCCTCCCCCCTCTTTATGTGTCTATATGTGTATACCGTGGCCGGGTCTGCCTTCATAGGCGCGATATGCCGTCGAGTATTTAGTGCTTGATTGTACCGTTCTCTCTCTCTCTCTCTCTCTCTCTCGCTCTCTCTCACACTTTCTCTTGGGGAAGAGTACTGTAAACAGAATGGGACAGAATAAGAAGAGAGTACGGCAGGCAAGCAGGCAGGTACGGTGGAAAAGCGAAGACCAAGCTAGGCAGGCAGGCACAGGGCGTGACAGCCGAAAAAAGAAGGAAAACGGAAGAAGAAGAAGAAGAAGAAGAAGACGTTGGTTAGAGTGAGACGAACAGACGCAACGTCGTCGTCGTCGTCGTCGTCGTCCGCCCGGCAAGGTCGATAAAGGTAAAATTGTCATAACGCGAGATGGCAGTAACGACACGACGATACGACGGAGGAGAGGAGGAGTCCTCTCCTAGTCCCGAGGAAGCGCCAAGGATAACTTTCTGTCTTCAAAGGAAGGAAAGAAGAAAAGAAAGGGAAGAGAAATTGGTTTGGAGACTGTGGGAGTAAGACGGAGAAAAGGGAAAGGGGAAAGAGATAAGAGATGTAGAGATAGATAGAGAGAGAGAGAGAAATATGTACGAACAAGCAACATCAACAACGCGCGATAAACCGAGCAAGTGAACGCGCGCATCGTAAAGCCATAAATTATTCAAAAGGAAAAAAGGTTCGCGTCGACGAGGAGTATAGAATGGGAGGAGGGTTGTATAGGA
This sequence comes from Polistes metricus, assembly GCA_010416925.1. Classification (NCBI taxonomy): domain Eukaryota; kingdom Metazoa; phylum Arthropoda; class Insecta; order Hymenoptera; family Vespidae; genus Polistes; species Polistes metricus. The sequence goes on from QUOH01000101.1 coordinate 7,551, forward strand.
GTAGGATGGAAGTGGTGGTGGAGGTAGTGGTGGTGGTGGAATGTCGCTTTCCGTGCTGACTGACGCGATACGCGGATCGTCCTCTCTTTCTCTCTCTCTCTCTTTCTATTTCTCTCTCTTGCGAGAGGAAGGGGCGAGTGATCAATGTCTGCGGTTAAAAAAAAGAACGCGTACCTATCGATAATAATCCACGTTGACGGTACGGAGGATGAGGAAGAGGGTCGACATGGCCACGCAGGTGTGTGCTCGAGGTAACAACCAAAACTCGGTTCTAAAGCTACCGTTGCTTGCTGCTTGCGATAGCCAGGTGTGTGCACTACGCGTGTGTTTCGTCGTTGAGCTACTACCGTCCTGTGTTTTTCTCTTGCTTTTCGCGTACACGTTCAAGAGAGAAAGAGAAAGAGAGAGGAAGAGAGAGAGAGAGAGAGAGAGCGAGAGGGCGGCCAATGGCATTTTGTAAATTAAATTTTAAATATTAAAAATAGCCCGTCGCGCGCTCTTTCTCTCTCTTTTTCTCTCCTTCTCTATCCCTCTCATCCTAGCCACTTCCTACTTTTTCTCCTTGTCTCTCGTTTTTCCAGCGAGCATCCATCGCTGCTCCACCTCGAATACACCCTTTGGCCCTCTGTACCCTTGTCCATCGGCTTCCTCGACGGTCACCGTTCTCTCCCTCTCTCTTTCTCTCTCTCCCTCTCGCTCTCTCACCGGGTGCAACCCACTTATTCATTCGTCGATAATAATTTTATTCGAAGGTGAAAAATTGCTGTTTCCTGTCCCCCACTGTTTCACCCTCCTTCCTCGCTCGCTCGCTCGCTTGCTCACTCCTTCTCTTTCTTGCTCTCTCTCTCTCTCTCTCTCTCTCTCTCTACCTCTTTCCTCCTTTTCAGATTTTCATCTCTCTTTCTCTTTCGGACGAGCGCGAGCTTGCCGGTGATGCAGCTCGACGCCGGGGCAGATACGAAGGTAGCAGAGTCCTCATGCATACTTCAGAGTGTTTTTGATCGGGCCGGACCCTTGGAATGAAATATAAAAATCGCAATAAAGCGTCGCTACCGGTGAGGCGGGGGTTGTTTCGATTACGTATCAAGGATTCGGAGTAACTGCTGTTGCTGTTGCTGCTGTTATTGCCGCTGCTGCTGCTGCCGCTGCTTATTTTCGACGATGCGATTACAACGAACGAGAAAACCGTTTGATTCTACGTTCATGTTACAAAATTCGAACGTACACGTGCGTTAATTTATCATATCGAACACATATAAAAAGAAAAAAAACGATGCTGTTACTACTCCAATAATGAGATCAATTAAATCTTTCCGAAAGGTTACAAATAAACGAAAATTAATATAACAATCAAATAACGCGAGTTTAAATATCGTCATCGAATATTATCAATTAAACTAATTGTAAGAAATGAGAGAGAGAGAGAGAGAGAGAGAGAGAGAGAGGAGGATACGTTGAAAGTAAACGATCAAACGATTTTTTTACGAACACGATATATAAGTGGTTTGTAAAAGGACGAGTATAGAAGAACCTTTTTCGTATCGCACTTTAACCGACTCTCTTTACACGTTATTATCACTTTCGTTCAACGTGTCACACGTGTTATACGCTATACGTTGTCCCACTTTGACCGCACACTACGTTACGTGTGCTCAGGGATAAAGAGAGAAAGAGAAAGATGAGTTTACTCAAGGATCGGCATATTCGCTTATCCTTTGTTTTCTCTCTTTCTCTTTCTCTCTCTCTCTGTTTCTCTCTCTTACTCGCTCTCGTACTCTCAGGACGATTGCACCGAGAAAGAGACACGTCGTGACGCTCGTTACGTGCGAGATTTGACGAGGATTATTCCAGGTGCGTCGAACGAACCAGAAAGAGAAAGACAGAGAGAGAGAGAGAGGGAGGGAGAGAGAGGGAGTTAGCAAGCGCGCGCGTTCATCAGACCCGACTGAAACTCGTTCTAAGCTATTTACGAACGGCAGGAAGCCATCGCAAAGTCAATTCGAGTTTTCAGTAAGTGCCTGTTAGGACGAGTCGTCAAGTGGGGAAAGAGCAACGAAGATAAAGAGAGAAAGAGAGTGAAAACGAATGAAAGGATGAGAAAAGGGGTGGTGGTACTGGTGGTGGTTGTGTTTGTGAAAAAGATGATGAAGAAGAAGAAGAAGAAGAAGAAAAGGAGTATGGAGAGAAAGAAAGAGAGGGGCTAGAATTTAGAAGCGAAAGAGGCAAGAAGAAAAATAGCGTACCTTTCTTTCCCTTTCCTCTCCCCATACTCTTTTATTTTTCTGACGGTACGCTGAACTTTTTAACTTCTATATCTTACGATGTATATCTATATCTATATATATATAAATATAAATATATATATATATATTATATGCACGTATACATTTTTGTGTATATATATATATATGTATGCGTTTATGTTTACTCGTACACGTGTAAGAAAGAGATGAACAGATAGAAGAAGGGAGAGAACTCTTGTAGGCCTGTTTCATGTGTATGTGTATGTACGTATGTTTCTGTCTGTCTGTTTATCTGTCTGTGTATATAATATCTTGGTATGTATTTGTGTTTAAAATTACGAACGCAGAGGTGGGCATACACGGGCACGTTTAGCCGTAGCCAGACTGATAAATGACTCATACAATATTTCTCTCTCTCCCAGGCTTCCCGACTCGCTTTGCTATCTCGTTCTGTGCTCGGAGGTTAGGATGAAACTGGCGAACATTAATATATATTTTATGTTTTATATTTGTTTCGGCGAACATGTGAGTGAGTTAACTTTCTCTCTCTCTCTCTCTCTCTCTCTCCCTCGCTCGCTCGCTCTCACCCTTACCCTCTCTTTCTCCCTTTCTTTCTCTTCTTTTTCTCCACGGTATGTTTACATGTGTTATATACGTGTGCATGTGTGCGCGCGAATGTTTGCGTGGATTCGCGACCGCAACAGTACGCCTTCCTTCTCTCGAGATGGATGAAGCGAATCGTGCGGCTCTCGTTTGTGCCGAGTGTATACCGAGTGAACGAAAAAATTCTTTCCCTCCCCGGTCCCCTCTATTCCTATAAACTCAAACCAACCCTCCCTCCTTCCCTCCCTCCCTCTCTTTCACCCTTCCTTCATCTTCCTCTTATTTTTTTGTTCTCCTTTTTCATTTTCTTTTTCTTATTCTTCCACTACTACTTCTTCTTTTTCTTCTTCTCTCTCTCTCTCTTTCTCTTTCTTCTTCGTCTTCTTCTTCTTCTTCATTTTCTTCTTCCACCACTTTCTCTTTCTCGTTTTCCTCCTCGAACGTTCGCCGTACGAGAAGTTTACGATTTCTCGTGAAAGATATATCGCGCTCGGGAAAATAAAATAATTTTTATGTCGTTTCCTCGACGTCTGCCGGAAATTCCAAAGTTGCCCCTTTTCAGATGGATTCTCGAGTGGAAGCAGTAATACATCGAGGTGGTTCGCCAACTTTCGAGATGGAAAATCTTACGGTGTTGATCTCTCTCTCTCTCTTTCTCTCTCTTTCTCTCTCTTTTAAAACGTATTCCTTCCAAGGTCATATTTTTATTTTCTTCTTATACTGGTTCCATTGTCTATTTTTCTCTTGTCATCGAAATACGACCCCTTTCGTCGTATTAATCGACGATTACAATCGATAAGGATTTATTTTATTTCGAGATAAAACCGTGAGTGTTCCTCGATAAAAATATCTTAAAAGATTAAAAAGAAAAGAAAATGAAAAAAAAAATATAATATATAATATATATATATATATATTATATATAAAAAATATTATAAATAAAAAATAAATATATATATATATATAGTTACATATTTTACTATTTTATAGTTACATATACAACTTGTAAAAATATATCCGTTCGTGTTAAATACTGATAACACACAGATATAAGAAAGAAAAGAAAAATTCAATACTTGAAGGATAAAAACGAGGGCAACTTCGGAAACGAGGTTAATATCGTGAAAGTTATTCGCGACCTTTGACCGACCGACTACAGGACAAATATAATATATTTTAAGATTTCCCTAGAGATGAATGAGAGAGAGAGAGAGGGAGATCGAGAGAAAGGGAGAGAGCGCGGGCGCAATTCGTGAATTCTTCAAGAGCGGAGAGACAGAAACAGGCGCGGCCTTTAAAAATTAAGAATTTTAAAACCGTTTCGTAGTGGATTTCGTATTAACCGTGCTGCGGTCGCACCAACGGTTTCAAGGAATCGCCCGTTGTTAATAAATTAAAGGACTGTTCTTTTCATTTACTCACCGCCGATAGCCTTTCTTATTTTGCGTAAATCCTTCTTCTTTCGTCGATGATTATTCATTCGAGAATTCGAAAGTGGGGAGATAAGAAAAATAATATATCGACGATTGCTTTCGTTAAGTCGTTGAATTTGTCCCCCCCCCTTTCTTCCCTGTACGCACGTTGCCAGATCGTAATTGTACTCACCTGAAACAGAAAAATCGAAAATTGCACGGGTTATACAATTTATGTGAGAATGATTTGAATCGTTGCGTTATTCTTGTTTTTTTTTTTTAAATGAATATCACTTTTTTTAAATCATATTTTTGTGTCCATTCCCATATATTATTTTATATTTTCTTTTTCAAGTAAATCGTCGATAAACTTTACTTTATTTTACATTACGTTACATTACATTACATTACTTTTATCATTATAAACTTACACCTAATTACGAATTTACAAACTCATTAGGAACTTACGAACTCACTACAAAACGAGTGAAAACTTTGTTCGTCCTTTTTACAAAATCGATAAACTTACTCCTTCCTCCTTTCTCTCTTTCTCTTTATCTTTCTTTTCCTATAATGTTATACCATGAGATATACAGATAACATCATAGATATCTCGTTCTCGGACAGTATTATTACATCAGTCGGATAAATCAAAGAGAATCACCGCTCGGTACGACGTTAGTTTCTACCCTTCTACGTTTGGACGTTGCCAATATATATATGTATATTGAAGTTGTGATTAAAATCGTATTACTTGTGCTCGACTCGACTCGTAGAATTTCCAATGCTTTAATAGTCGATGAGTTTCACTTAATGACATCCAAAAACCATCTGCCGTGTGATTTTCCTTTAGGGATATTTAAAGTCCTTTCGGATTTTCGTTGATCGTAGGATCGTTTGCGCGATGTGCACGGTGCGTAAAGAGATGTCAAGGGAAGGAGGAAAAAAAGAAAAAAACTAAAAAAGTGAAAGAGATAGAAAGAAAAAGAAAGTTTTAGGTAAACCAGTCGACAAATCAATTCTTAATCGGTCTCTCGTTCGAGTAAACCTCTTACGATCGCGTTATAGCAATTCCGTAGATCGAACTGTACGGAATGCCAGATGACTTGAACGAAACCTATACACGAGGGAGCGGAGGAAAAGGGTTGGGGTTGGGTGTATGTAGCAGGCAACGTATATACGTGAAACTCGATCGTCGTGAAATAATTCAATTTTCGTGGCAGGAAGCCGCGTGCGTTCGACGACGTACAAATATTTTATTCAAAACCCAGCTAGCTTTTTTTCCAAAGGTCTAAACCGAAAGTTAGCGAGAAAAGGGACGGCAGGAAACGATGTTGCGTTCGATCGAGAAAAGAATCAATTGTTTTTCTCATAAAAACGTGCGTCCCTTTTCAATCTATTCCTTCATCTTTTAAAAAGATGAAAAAAAAAACAAAAACAAAAAGAAATATCAACAATCTATCCATTCCGGTGAACGAATTATTTTCGATAAACTTCCTCGATGTTTTATCATTCGATTGATTGCCCTTTTAACGCGTATTTATTATTCTTTTATTTTTTCTTTGTTTTCTTCTTCTTTTTTTTGTAATTATTTTCAAATATAAGATTTGAATTTCTCCACCATGGTGCCAATGATTAAATTAATACTAGTCAATTTATTTCTATAGAGAAAAACTAAACTACGGATAAGATAAGTTTACTCGGGATTAATTAACTTTTCTCTTTCCTACAATTGGATCGATTCAACGAGTAGGTGGATAGAACTTATCGAGTCGAGTTCTCGCGTTGGCGGATTAACGAACGTAAATTCAGAGTTAGATACGAGAGAGAGAGAGAGAGCGAGAGAGAGGAAGGTTGGTGGGACAGGTGGACGATAGTAAGCACAAACAAGGCAGGTAGGCTTGCGAAGGGTGCGAGCGTTGTAGGTACCGTGAGGATCGCCACGGGGCATCGCATCCTGGCATAACTCAGAATTGCCTCGCTGCGAGGGTAGAATTGACAGCATAGCACTAACATTGTATGCATCCGCGTTATGTATTTATTTAAATGCATATTCCCTTGCTCTTCCCTCTCACGTCTCTTTCTCTCCACCAATTCTACCACTATCTATCTACCTATCTATCTATCTCTATTTCTCTCTCTCCTTCTCTCTGCAGTCACGTACGTAGAGAGCTACCGTTCGAGTACGTTCTCTCGACTGGCCGATACTAGCTTTGAGAGAGAGAGAGAGTGAGAGAGAATAGCATACTCTTTTCCACCACCCCCTTACAGGGCACCCCGTGGCGCGCGTGCGTTCTATTGCACGCGGAGAAACGTACGGAATCGCACTCCATGCGTTGTTAATGTGTGCGTAAGGCGGACCTACTACTCTGCTACACTGGGAACACACGAACGAAAGCGCTAGAACGAGAACATAGTTAGGCTTCGATGAAGAGAGAGAGAGAGAGAGAGAGAGTTAGATGGTGGGGTGAGGGGGGTCAGGAAGGAAGGAATATAAGCGGCGTATAACCAAAGGATGAAACTACCACCGAGGCTGGTGCCGACGCTACACGGTCGTCGTCGTCGCCACCACCATCGCCGCCACCACCGCCACCGTGCCACGATACACACGGCACATAGCATACACCGATCACATTAATCAGAGGTTATTGCGTGCATTCCTAATCATCTGGGGGCCTCTAACTATTCCCAGATTCTGATTGGTTCATTACTCGGTATTTCCGGTATGATTCTGCATTCCAATTGGCCGAGCGCATCGCGCCGTCGGCCCTCGTACGGTTACTAATTTCAATTTGCCCGCGAGCACTCAGTGAGTTTCTCTCTCTCTCTCTCTTTCTCGCTCTCTTCAATTTACGAAGCTACTCTCCTCTTGTGTGTTCTCCATCGAAACGCAGCACTACTTTCGCGAAAGATATTCCCTCCTACCATGCTTGAGAAATGCTATCTGCGCTAATAAATATATATATATACATATGTGTACGTGAACGTGTATATAAGTACGTGGTATACATCTACGTGTATGTATGTGTACGAGGGCGAGTGGCCGGAAACGAACGAATTTACATTCGTATATGAGAAAAAGGAGTCGTGAGAATGGATGAAGAGGTATAAGAAAAGATATGAGAGAGAGAGAGAGAGAGCGAGTAAGTAAATGACAGATAGAGATTGTCGACGAGAGCAAAAGTAATTTCGATTTCTGAACGCGTCGCGCGAGACTTCGATTCGCTCGCGATAATCACCGAGTAATTAACAATCCCAGTTTCAATTCGGTCGCCGCGGAAAATAGCAAATTCGTAATATCCTACAATATTGCAGTAGTGAGCGAGCGAGCGAGCGAGCGAGTGAATGAATGAGCGAGCGAGTGAGTTAGTAATTAGAGAGAGAGAGAGAGAGAGAGTAGGGCCTGCCTTTCGATGTGCAAGAGGCAAACGTCACCAATCCTTTCCCCACTAGAATTCCTCGACCGAGTATCCAAGCTCGTCGCGTGGAGATTGGGGCCAGAACCTCTCTCTTGTGTATGTGCACGCATATACAGAAATACAAACACACACACACACACATACCAGAGAAGAGAACGCGTCACTTTCCATCTTTCCTCTGTTCGTTTGGCCTGAAACTCGACCGGCTGGCTGGCTGGCTGGCTGGCCGGCCGGCCCACGCGATTCTGCACATTTTCGAATTTCCTATTTGTAAATAAGCAATCAAGCATCGCGAAACCGTTCTACCTCTCCCCCCTTTCGTCCATCACACCGTCTTCCCTTCCTCCTCCAACCATTCTCTCTACACCCTTGCACCCTTGACGCTGTTGGCTCCCGTTACGGGTCGTCGGGGTACCTACCACGCGAGCGTCAGAGGTGAGACAATTAATCATTTCAATTAACGGACAATTTGATCTCCAATCGCCGCCACCGAGAAGAATATTGGAAAGCCCGGAACACGTCGGAAGTTGTCGCCCGTTCGTTCGTTCGTTCGTTCGTTCGTCCGATCGTTCGCACTCCCTCTTTTCAACTTTCTATTTCTCTCTTCATTTATTTCTCTTTCTCTTTCTCTCCCTATCCCTCTTTCTATCTATCCATCTATCTCATATATGCCGAAATAATATGACACGATTATGCAAGCTTTTCCCCTGCTCGATTTTCTATCGGCACGTTCATTTCATTTCGTTTCGTTTCGTTTCGTTCAATGTGTCCCCCCCCTTCGCCCTCCACCAACGAATAAAAACAGCAGAATTATTATTTATTTAATATCCGCATGATTTATCATTACTTCTTTCTCCTTTTTGTTTGAATTTCTTTTATATTTTTTTTTCTTTCTTTTTTGTAGAAAACAAATGTATATACACGCATAAAATTTATATTTAAATCTATTATATTCGATTTTAAGTAAATATTAAAGGGAAAATAATGGGGTAAAATTACACATTATCATAAAATTTAATGAAAAACTTAATTGTTGCACATATATTATATTGCGTATTAAACATTAATATCTTGCAATTTCCCAACGCGAATGCATTTAGTAGTAAACGATGAATAATGAATGGAAAAATTTTAAATATTATAATATTATTTTTTAATCTCGACCTTCTCTCCCTCGTTCCCGATTTCCCTGAAAAACAAAAAGAAAGTATTTTACGAGTGAACGAAAGAGAGAGAGAGAGAGAGAGAGAGAGAGAGAAGAAAAGTTCATATCTTTTTCGAAAAACGTCTCGCATCGATTACCATCGTAAATACTCGCGAGTCATGATCATTCTCGTGCGTGTTAATTTTCTTTCCCCCTTTTTTCGCACAATTTTCCGTTTTAACAATCAATCATTCGTTCGATCGTTTTATAAAAGATCGTAGTAAGAAGGAAACGAAAAAAAAGACTTAACGGCATAATTGCATTATAGAATCAGCTTTGAAAAATTTGGCGAGGAGAGTTTCTTAGCAAAAAGGTTCGCGCGATTGGAAAACCGAATTTTCTTCGCTTATTATCGTTTAAAACGATGTAAGTAATTTCTTATCGAAGGGAAATCGAAGTCTCCGGAATAAGTAAGAAATGTTTTTCGAGATACGCGCGATAGAAAATAACGAGAATAGACAAACGACGTTTTATAATAATAATTATTATTATTATTAATATTATTATTATTTTTATTATTATTATTTCGTTTTCTTTCCTTTTCTTCCCATGATTATTTACATATTCGTCTCGTAATAATTCAACGATTTTAATTAAAATTACAAACGATTATTTCCTTCTATTTCGATATAGATAAAAATAATATAATATTTAACAATATTAGAGAAAACTAAAAAATGACGCTAATAAAAAGTGAAGTGTCGATGATAGATGTCTCGTTGAAATTGATAGGAAAGGGGGGGGCGGGGGTAAGGAAGATGGAAATGCAAAAAGATGAAGTGGAAAGGTGAAGTCGTTCGATGGAAAAATAAAAAAAAGAAGAAAAGAAAAGAAAAGAAAAGAAAAAAAAAATAAGAAAAAGAGAGAGAGAGAGAGAGAAAGCAAGAGCTTAATGACGTTAAGAGCCGCGAATCACTTGGTGGTAAAAGTCTGATTGAGAAAACTCCGTTCTGTTTTCGACGTACCGTTCGAAAAAAAAGCGAAATTTTTGCAGAACGGAGGCAACGAACGGTGCTGCGGAAAACTTATAAACGACGACGAAGAAACGAGATAATATAATATTAGCCCACGTCAAGGAAAGAGAAAGAAAATGAAAGAAAGAAAGAAAGAGAGAAAGAAAAAGAGAAATGGTGACGATACTAATGTCTGAGGAAAAGAAAAAAGAGAAGAAGAAGAAGAAGAAGAAAAGAGAAAAGAAAGTGAGTGGAAAAGCAAGAATAAAAAGGAAAAAGAAAGGAAAAAGAGAAAACCACAACCGATTAAACAGTAAAGTAGTTAGTGAGCCACAATGAGTGCCGCGAGTCGTCCGGTCTGTTACTACTTCGAGAAAACATTAAAAAGAGAAAGGAAGGAAGGAAGAAAGAAAGAAAGAAAGATCCATAGATCTGAGAGAAACTTAAATAAAACGAAAGAAATCTCAAAGAAAAATCTATCGAGTTTTGATGATTCGAAAGCATAAGCAAACGAAAAATGTTATTAAAAAAAGATCTATAGAAAAAATTAGATAAAAGTTAAGAATTGTGGAATACATTTAGATTCGTATTATTGAAAATAAATAATGAAAACTATCGATCATTTTGAGAAGAGAGAGAGAGGAGTAAACTAACGACGACCATCTTAATACCGCCATTTTGTCGGATACGACAAAGGTTAAAGGTGCAGTAGGGGTGATCTACGATGCGTAGAAAATAAGAGAGAATAAGAGAGAGAGTGAGAGAGAGAGAGAGAGAGAGTGTAGCAGGGTGGAGACGACATCGTTCGAAAGTGGAAGGGCCAGGAAGGCAAAAGGGTGGTAAATAGGAAATAAGTCACTGCCGTAGGGAGTGAGAGCGGATTTCACACCAATTTCTCGTCTCCGCTCTCGTCATTGGATGAGAAATTGTCAAATCGCTGCTTTCGTAACTCTTTTTCCTTGTCTCCTATGCGCGGATCAGAGTAGAATCAGTCTATCTCCGTCTCTCTTTTTCTTCACACAGACACACACACTCATATACTTAAAAACATACTTCATCTATCTTCCATCTACTCGCTCATCCGGCCGATCGTCGATCGCCTATTCGTCCTCCTGGTATGAACACGTACCTCCTAGACGTAACGAAGTTTCTTTATTACGCTTGTGAATTCATCCGCGACTGCGAGACTTCGATGATCGGAATGGGGTTCCACCATGAAAGATAACGAAAGAAAGAAAGGAAGGGGACCGAGAAAAAGAGAGAAAGAGAGAAAAGAGATGTAATTTGGATATTACAAAATCGTATTTCTCGTCTCGGTAATTTTAGGAAATGAAACATTTCACATCGAATATTTCCATTCCTTCCTTTTTTCCTAAACACGTGTCTATAATTATGTAACAATGAGTAATACCTTATTCGAAATATCAAATTGATTTTCATCGAATTATTTGTTTCTTTTTTTTTGTTCTTTTTTAAAAAGTACAAATTTAATTCTGTAGGTAGAAATTTTCTCGAATACATACACACACATACGCATACACACGTGCATGCACGCACGCATGTAAAATACGGGTTTCCTAAAGGAATTTAGAAAGATCAAGGAGGAAAGTTACGCGATTAGATATCGCGTAGAGAGTCATTAAATATTTATTTTCGACGGAAATCTGGTTCCTTCGCTTGCCTCCGGGGTACGGAGGCTGACTCGAGATTGAAAGTGTAATAGGTCGTCGGCCATGTTGGTTTTCTCAACCCTGCGTCAATTCGTCGTCGTCGTCGTCGTCGTCGTCGTCGTCGACGGAAGGGTGCCGAATAGAGAAGAACAAGATGGCGTCCTCCTCCTGGAATCCTTTTTTTCCACAACGAACGACCGAACATCCCTCCATTCCAAAAATTTATTAATCTCGATAATAATTTATCGTATAAAAATATCCGGGCAATTAAGAAAACAAAAATAACATTGTTTAAATGCCTCGATAAAACTATAACAAAATAATATCACGCGTATAATAATATCGCATTGATAAAATAACAATCCTATCAAAAATCATTTTAACGGTATAAAACAATAGATACAACGATAAACAATTATTACTACGTAATTTGATGGAAAAGAAAACCCTTCGTTTGAATTGACAGGATAAAAATAGAAAAGGGATACAATTGTTTTCTCTAAATAAAATAAAAAAAATAAAATAAAATAATAATAATAATAATAATAATAATAAATAATAAATGAAATATAAATAGATACAAAAAATTAGATGTGCAGGGGAAAAAAAAAAGACGAGGGAGAGGAAAGGGATGGATAGGTAGTAGGGCGAGAAAATTCGTGAACGAACGTTCGGGTCTGCGTCGATCGGCGATATAGAACGGTGGTGCGTTCGTTCGTATAATTTAAAAAAGCAACAATTCCCAGCCCATTTTTATCGTAATCATTGTTATTAGCGGAACGTGCAAGCGTTATTATCAGAGTGGAATGCGCTACGTGCGAATGAAAAATAACAATATCGAATGCGGGATGATACGCAATTTGGCAAGTGACAAGCCGCGGCAAAATGCTCAATTTAACCAATATACCAGCGTAATTAATGACGTTGCATTTCTCGACGCTATGTATGAGGGAGAGAGAGAAAGACAACGATGTCGTTACAATTTCAAGTAAAATTATGTCGTTACACATATTATGTGCGCCACTGAATTAAATGGAATATATTTAATTCGCTTACCCATTTCTCTCTCTCTCTCTCTTTCTCTTTTGCACCTTGCCTATCTCATTCTATCTTTCTTGTTTCTCTTTTGCATACTCAAAGAGTTGTTTATTAATTTTGATTAATGGATCTTACGCGAGGAGTGGTTCGTTAGGGCTGCAGCTCGACACTCTCTCTCTCTCTCTCTCTCTCTCTTTCTGCCCTTTACATAAGAATACACGTGGCCCACTCATCCGAACACCTTTAGTCCAAAAATAACTTAGTTACTCTTCTCTACTATGACGTAGAATTTTGGAAAGCCTCAAAGGAATATAAATATATACGTATGCATATATACATGTACGAGAGAAAGGGAGATACTTGCATAATGAAATATAAAAATAAATTACAAACGATGATACACTATCTCGTGCTTTACGATGCTCGTCCATACGGAAACACTCGAGAGACTGTACTAATGGTAATAATAACACTAATAATAATAATAATAATAATAATAATAATAATAATAATAATACAAGGGGGCAAGAGGGAATGTAGATCTCGTCGCGACGGGATGAACCTTGAACGCATCCTCTAAAGATCATCATTATAAATGCCATCATATCTCTCTCTCTCTCTCTCTCTCTCTCTCTCTTGTTGGTTAGACTGACCGGAAGGACGTTTAGTAGCCGGCATAATGACATGCATACAATAACGATAAAGATAGCGAATACGAGTAGGTGAAAGAATGAGAGGGAACAAGAGGGAATTCGAAGAGAAAGGTTATGACGAGGAAGGGAAGGAAGGGAAGGAAGGAAGAGGAGGTTCAAGAGGTAGGTAGTGTGCGTTGTCGTGTGGAAAGCGAGCGAAAGCGATTATGGATTATCGTGTGGTAGCGTTAACGACGACGTCGAGAATAATAACTATTTCAACGACGGCTATGCGATTCGATCCTCGCGGTTAACGAAGGCGCTTGATGGAAGCCCATAAATAAGTGACTGATAATTTTGAGAATCGTGTCAGAAAGAAGACACCAACAAGGAACGAACGAATGAACGAATGACAAAATTCAAACCTAACACGAAGAGGAGGAAGAGGAGGAGGAGGAATCGCTCGTTGTTTCTGCTTTCGATGTAAAATCAAATTTTCACGCGAAGAAAGAAAGAAAGAAAAAAAGACAGAAAGAAAGAGAATGATAGCGGTAGAGATCGTTAAGGCTAATGTTTAAATCCATGTTTTGAATTTGTAATTTTCTAGATCGGTAGACGAGTGGCGCAGTAGACGAGTTACGACAAATTGCAAAGCACGTTATGCGATTTAGCGAGACGTGAGACGACAAGTTACGTGTGTTACGTTTATGTTCTCTACCTTCGAGAAATAATAAGAAGAAAAAAAAAAGGCCGAGATTGAACGAGTGTGAATAAGTGGGAGAGAGTGAGATAGTGGATTTTAAGGGTCTATGAAGTAGTGGTAGTCTTTCTCTCTCTCTCTCTCTCTCTCTCTCTCTCTTTCTTTCTTTCTCCCTCGCACTCGTTCTCCTCGTTCTTCGTGAGAAGGCTCGCATCGACGAATACGAAAATGCAATTAAGTCGAAAATATGCGGCCGAACTCGTTGCATATTTGTCGGTAACGCGACTCGTTAGCATGAAAAAGAAGAGGACGGGGCGTCGCGACGGGGAGCATCCTCTCTTCTCTTTTATCACGATGATTATCGTCACGAAAAATCCAAGCGCGAGCAAACGATTCTTTCAAAATATTTACCTGCTTTCGTTCTGTTTTGCTGCTATGCTGCTGCTTTGCTGTTGCTGTTGCTGTTCCTACTATTCCCCCATTTAGCTACGCATACTTCCTATCTCTCTCTCTCTCTATCCTTCTCTTCTTCTAACGAATGACGAAGAGAAAGAGAGAGAGTGCATAAAAAGTGTTCTGACGCATTAATGCGATCGACGAATAACGGGGTACACGGTGCTTACTTGCTTGCTTGCTTGCTTGCTTCTACTCATCGTAGAACGATTCTCCATATTTCCTGTTGATTTTTAACGCGTTAGAGAGGAGGTTGTGTTGACAGTCTTATCCGAAAGCTGCTTATCAACGATGTCAAAGGCAAGCCAACGCCCGGGGAATTGCAAATAATCGAGTACACGGCGTTTATCTTTTTTTTTTTTTACATTCCTTCCTTTAATCTTTTCTTTTTTCCTTCGTTTCCGTTACTTCTACTTCTACCTAATTTTTCTTCCTTCTTTTCTTCCGCGCGCGAGTTATATTACGGTGTACGAGGTATGAATTCACACACGTAAGTAATAACGAATGACTTATTTGTTCAGGTAAGTGAGTAAATAATCGAAGAAGTTGGTTAAAATACTTTTACTGGTTAATACGTCGTTACAGATTGAATGCCCGACAAAGAATAGTTCGTCGCCGGTACGAGAGAAGTGGTGGTAAGCACTTCCTTGTGCCCCCCCCCATCGCATTCCAATTGAACGGCCCTTTATCTTAAGTCGCCCCGCTCGGGCACCGAGGATGTTTACTCTACCCATGACGATAAGGACGTCGGTCGCCCAGCAACCAGATACCCAGAGGCCGGATCATATAACTCCTCCCTGCCGAAGTTCAAGGACGTCCCCGTCCTTGACATCCGGGGTACGTTGCCTCCTCCTATTCTTGCATTTATACAATAAGTAAATAAGCATAATGGATATCAGTAATAGAACTAATGCGATTGAGGTTATTGATGTATGAAATTCTAGTCCGAATGATTTATTAGGAGTTGTGAATTTTGGTGTAGTTATAGTTGGTATGACTAAGGTTTTTAACGGTTCAAAATTCAGTTGGTGGTTCTTGATTATAAGAGGTTGTAAGAGACTGACTTGCTCTACCCCCCCCAGATCCTCGTCGGATCTGTATCCCTGAATTTGTAGGTTACCCTCTCGCATCAGGTGTGTTCCTTTGATCACCGTTTCGTCGCCACCATGTCCAACCCATCAATGAATGGACAGTCCCTTGCAGATAGCCTGATTGTAGGTCCCATTAAAGTCCAAGGCGTAGTAATCATTTCCGTTTGATTATTATTGTTGATAGTAGCAAGTCTTTGGATCAAAGTGAACTCGATAGGGTTTAGGATAGGAATTTTAAGGGTGTATATGATGTGGTCTTGGGTAAATACGATTGTTCCTTTAGTAAAGCGAAAATCCAACAAGCTATGTTAATGTAACATAAGTTCTTTATAAGAATAAATTTCTAAAAGGTGTGTTCGAATATTTGACACTTATTCATACGTGAGTATTTCCAGATCGAATAATAGTTCTGAAAAAATAAAGGATCTTTTTTTTTTTTTTTTTTTTTTTTTATTTTGCCTAACATATCGAGAAAGCGCTGCCCCTGTATAATAAGAGTGGTTATTCCTTCAAAATTCATGGTCCTGTGAATAAGAAATTTTTCTTAATTTCTTGGCACTTCTTAGATTATAACGTCGGGGCTGACCATGTACATAACATTCTAACGCGGGACCCTTCTGTTTGTTTACAAGCACTTTGTGATAGCGAGCTGCCGTTTTGTCTCGCTGCTGTTTATGCGTTTTAATATAGATTTCCTTATTTTCTAATGTTTTATCAGAGTCGTTAGGTAAATTTTGCTTATCCATCTGCTTATTATATAAGATATTATAGAAAGGAAAAATTTCATTTTTTCGTATTTCATTATATTTTTCGATTGTGTCAGCTTCCGGTTCGATTACATGTTTATGCAACTCTTCGTATGGTCCGTATAAAAGATCAAAAGGCGTAAAGTTTGTGGCTGAATGGATACTTTGATTATAAATTAAAATTGCCGTAGTCATATGGTTTTTGATCGCTTCTCTGGGATTTTGTTCCATTAAGATACCCAACTTTTCTTTTAAAGTGGAATGCAAACGTTCTATGGGTCCATTCGATGTATGACGATTAATGGTAGTTTGGTGGTAGTCTATTTTATGTATGTGACAAAATTCCCTGAACACAGCCGAATTAAATTCACTGCCATTATCCGTGGTGATTTTGTCAGGAAAATTATGGTGTGAAGCGAAATGTCTTAATTTATTTAAGATGGTTGTGGCGTTTCCATCCATCAAGTGATAGGCCTGAGCATATTTGGAAAATATGTCTATGATGGTTAAGAACCTTTCTTTCCCAATATGAAAAATATCCATATGTATGTGTTGTAGTGGTCTATTGGCAATTATGGGGCCATAGGACTCCGTTTCATAGGGTTTTCTTTCGTATTTATTCTCCAAGCATAATTCACACTGATTTATGAAATTTTGAATGATACGGTCCATATTTATGGTATAGAATTTTCTTTTAAAGTGAGCTATAGTTTCCTGTATGCCGTTATGGTTTTGGTTATGATACTCCTCTAGTTTTTCCACGAAGTTTTTCCGGTCTATTACAGGCGTATAGATGTTGGTTTTAATCAATTTCAATTTCCCCTTGAAGTGTTCCCTTAATAACCTATACGTGATGGTTTCTAGATTTCCGTCCGCGAAATAAATCCCATATTGTTTATCAGTGTGGATGTTTTCCCTGAAAAATTTGAGCAACTGTGTCTCTGCGTCATCTTCATTAACTTTTACCGTGTATTGTATTTTAAGTTTATCCCTGGTTGTCTTTATTCCATAATCTCTTCCTGATTTAATTATTATACTGTAATTAAACATGTGAATGTTTTTTTCCGTTATGGGCAAAGAGAAGGCCGAGCCCCCGTCCGAGGCGTAAACGGTTGCCATGTCCTCGTCCGGTGTCTCGTCCGGTGTCTCGTCCAATTCCTCCTGAGCATTGAGTTCTATCCTGCTTAAAGCATCCGCCACACCATTCTCACGACCTTTTTTATATTTGATTTCGAAGTCATATTCCTCCAACTTAATTCTCCATCGAATTAAGCGAGAATTGGGTGTTTTTAAGGACCAAAGCCAGGTAAGCGGTTTATGGTCAGTTTCGATAGTAAATTTTCTCCCGTAGATGTAGGGCCGAAAATGCCTACATGCTTCTACAATCGCTAACAGTTCCCTCTCTATGGTGGAATAATTTTGTTCCGCGGTATTTAACGTTCTCGAATAGCATGATATAAGATGCCTATCCTGAGACAACTCGGCTCCGATTCCAACATTCGATGCATCCGTAGTAATGATAAAAGGTTTCGAGAAATCCGGGTATGCTAAAACAGGTGCATTTGTAATTAACTCTTTTAATTTATTAAATGCTTCTACGTAATTCGAATTTTGACAATCTATCTGTTCGCCCTTAGTAAGCACCCTTGTGAGTGGCTTGGATATTGTGGCGTAATCTTTTATAAATTTGCGATAATATCCGGTGAGTCCCAGAAATGATTTCACCTCCCTTTGCGTTTTCGGAATGGGATATCTTACTATAGAATCGATTTTATCGGGATTTGTCTTTATCCCCTCTGATGTTATTATGTGGCCTAAAAATGGAACCTCCTTCCTTAAAAATTCACTTTTGTCTATCTGAATCTTCAACTTATATTTTCTTAATTCTTCAAATATGAGTTTCAAATGTTGTAAGTGTTCCTGTAGTGATTTCGAAAATATTACTATGTCATCCATATATACAAAACAAAATCGGTGTAAATATTTCATCAGTATTCTGTCCATCATTCGCTGGAACGTAGCAGGAGCATTTTTCAGTCCGAATGGCATTCGGACATACTCGAAGTGTCCATTCTCGACGGAAAAAGCTGTTTTCTCTATTGAATCTCTATCCACGGGTATTTGGTGAAATCCCTGTGCCAGATCCAGTGTGCTAAAGTAAGCGCATTTGCCCAAATTTTCCAAGATTTCCTCCATTCTTGGTAGTGGGTATTTATCCTCAATAGTTTTGTCATTTAATTTTCTGTAATCGATTACCATGCGCCATTTCTTTTTTCCGCTGGCGTCCGATTTTTTCGGAACGACCCAAACTGGTGACGAATAAGGTGAGTTACTTGGCTGAATTATTTTGTCGTTCAACAATTTTCTGATTTGTTCTTGTATAATCTCTTTTAAGTGGTAAGGATATCTAAAACCTTTGACATAGATCGGATATTCATCTTTTGTTCTAATATTATGTGTCACTGCGGTGGTCGCCGATAGCTTTTCGTTATCGTTATAAAAACAATCCTGATATTTCCGGCATAGTGTTACGATCTTTTCTTTCTCCTCGCAATTCATATGATCCGATCTTATCAACATCCCCACCCCTTGATGGTGATTCACAAAGACGGGCTTGCATAGTTCCGGTATATTATCCAAATAATCTATCTCAAATTTTCCTGTGCTGAATGTTTTTGTTTTATAATTTATACTTGCTTGTAAATTCTGTAAATCTTTATTTCCAATTAAACAGTCATATGTCGAATGCCAAGGTGCTATCAAAAATGTAATAGGAGTATCGTCTCCAAATTCCCTTAAAATTGGAAACGCAAGAGCATGCGTACCCTGTGTTACCCTGTGTACAGACTTTATTTCAAACCTATATGGGAAAATACGTCCTGAAAATAATTCGTATGCTATTTTTGGGTTTATGACAGATGACGATGCTCCAGTATCTATGAGAATTTTTAATGATGGGTTGGTAGTTACGAGGTGTGGTAACTCGGGCGAATTTCCAATATTGTTTAAATTGATTATGTGCCCCCGGCGAAATTGCGGTCCCCCTGAAAATTTTCAGTTATCCCCCCATTTCCCCGATCGTCTACATTATCATTAATAAAAGGCAGTTCCTCCTGACATTCTGGTGTTTCTTCCTGTTCTTCCTGATTATATAGCTCTTCCGAAATAAAATGAGAAGGTCCAGTATTCCTAAAGAAATTACTTCCTCCCGGTACGAAGTTATTCGGTTTAGCTACGTTGTTATTTGATGTCGGTAAGTTATTCGATCTACCAACCAGATTCCCCCTTTGCCCACTGGTATTTCCAACGCCCATTGACATGGGTGTAAATCTATAGTTCTGTTGCCCAGGTTGATTATTAGCACCTTTTCCAAAATTATTTTCAAAATTTGTTATGGCTCTGGGTGGTGCCCGTGCAGTTACTGGCCGTGGCTGAAATGGTCGGAATAAATTTCCATTTCCCGATGTTCCGGGTACGTTGAAGAGATTAGAATTCCTTAATTGATTGCCTGTACCGAAACCGTTAGGTTTTGATTTGATTTCTCGTTGTTTTGTAAAATTGAGGAATGCCGCTTGTTGCTCATAGCTTTCCAGTCTCCTACATTTCGCTAGACAGGCTTCGATATCTCCTAATTCGAAGTGCGTAAGATGTGTATGATAGGGTTCTCTAATACCACTAATGAATACATTTTTTGCAACATTTTCATAAAACGTAAATTTCATGATGGTTAATTGTGCGTCTTGAATATTCAATTGAATATGCTCCTTCAGTTTGTTCAATCGCCGTTTGATCTCATCAGCATAACTTTCGTAACTTTGATTCGGTAATTGGTAACATGTGTTAAGTTTGCTAAATAATAATTCCTCTGAACTAGCGCCGCTATATCTATTTATTAGGAGTGTTTTACACGCGGCCCAATTAGCCGGGTTATTTGAGACTACTAAATCCAATGCTTCCCCCCGTATTTTTGACTTGATAAGCGCAAATAATGATGTATTTATAGCGTCGTCGTTCGTTATCAAATTCTCGACAAACTTATCACATGTTTGTAAAAAGTGCGATAAAAACCTTGTTCCTCCCTCATAAATGGGAATCGCATCCCGCCATATTTCTAGTCTTAGTTTAAATTGTTCTAAACTAATTTGTGCATTTTGATTTTGAGCCATTTTATATTTTAATTATATAACGTAAGTATTAAATAATAAAAGACACGCTGTATATTCGTAATGCTTATTTAATTCTTTTGATTTTCGCTTTCTCTATATGTACGTATGTATCACTTTTATAGTAATTGCTTTTACGTAACAATCGTATTTGAGGTAGGGTTATAATGAAATGGAGTGAAAGGAATTCCGAAGACTTACTACTTTTCTTTGGTGATTCCAGATGACACTTTGCTTGCAGGTGGGCTTCAGAGCTCGACGTGGTGGACTGTGACAATGGGGTTAAAACACCTGCTGCCTCTTCTTTGATGATTTCCGTCAAAGGTATGGCGGAGAATCCGGATTTGACAGCCTCACAGTATCCTACCGGCTGCGCCAGTTATATTACGGTGTACGAGGTATGAATTCACACACGTAAGTAATAACGAATGACTTATTTTGTTCAGGTAAGTGAGTAAATAATCGAAGAAGTTGGTTAAAATACTTTTACTGGTTAATACGTCGTTACAGATTGAATGCCCGACAAAGAATAGTTCGTCGCCGGTACGAGAGAAGTGGTGGTAAGCACTTCCTTGTGCCCCCCCCCCAACGCATTCCAATTGAACGGCCCTTTATCTTAAGTCGCCCCGCTCGGGCACCGAGGATGTTTACTCTACCCATGACGATAAGGACGTCGGTCGCCCAGCAACCAGATACCCAGAGGCCGGATCATATAACTCGCGCGTGCAATACATACGAATGGAATATTAAAGTTCAAGTATTCATCTTCTTCTCTTGAACGCGTGATATATATATGATTGCGTATATGCTTGCAAATTGAAACATACTTTGAACATCTTTTCCTTGGAAGAATGTCAGGTTGCTTTTTATGGTATATAGAATGCTATCCAGGTATAACATGTTTTTCTGCGATATCTCGTTCTATACTTTATCACTTATGATCTCATAGGTATCATCATCTATATAGGTATTAAAACTTTTTCGATTAAATCAAGGAAAAGAAAAGAAAAGAAAAGAAAAGAAAAGAAAGGAAAGGAAAAATAAATAAAACTAGGCACAAAAAAAACATAAAAGAAAGAAAGAAAGAAAGAAAGAAAGAAAGGGGAACAACGGAGTAGGAGAATGAACACGTCGAGCTTCTTATCGTCATACTAAGTCCTTCCGAGGTATTCGGTAGGCATTTGCACGAACGCAGAGAGCCCTCGAGCAAAAGTCTGTTAAAAGATAAAAAAAAAGGAGAGGAGAAGAAAAAAAAGGAAAAAAAATGTAAAAGAAGAACTCGCGCAATAGACGGAAATGGTTGTCGTAAATCATCGAAAGAGGGGTTGGTTGTCGGATGGCAACGCAAGAAAGCATCAGCACCGGCAAAAAGATTCGAAAGGAGTTGTTGAAAAAAAAGAAAAAAAAATAGAAACTTTAGCGAGTTTTATCTAATCGTTCGATCGCAATTCGACGTTATCAGTAAAACGTATTTCGGCTTGTCGTCTTTTTCCCGTGTTCTTGTTCTTCTTATATGGGGGAAAGCTGTCTCAATAAACAGGAGGATCGTTGGTGTACGACTACGATGCGATACACGCGGAGGCGGATTTCATGCAAACAACGCGATGAGAGAGAAAGAGAGAAAAAGAGAGAAAGAGAGAGAGAGAGAACCGTCACGGCCTTCTGCCTACCCTCCTCTTGATAAAAGAAGAGGAGGAGTGGTGGAGAGTGTAGCAGCAGTAGTAGTTAGTAGTAGTAGTAGTAGTAGTAGTAGTGGTAGGAAGGATCGTGGAGGGTGTTTAGTTACTGCCTTTTTCCATCATCGACCAATAAAGGCTAGCCTCGGAGGAAATGTTCGAACGTTTTTATGATGAACCAAAGAGAAATAGGGTGGGTATATGAAGAGAGAGAGAAAGAGAGAGAGAAAAAAAAATAGGGAAAAAAGCTTTCAGATAGAGAAAGAAAGAAATAATGCGAGTTAAATGGAGAAAGTAAGAAGCAAGTATCTTATTTATGAATATGTATATAGGAGAGTTTCTCGAGAAGCTGACTACTTCTATTGGTGGTGGGCGGGTTATTCTCTTTCCCTATTTTTCTCTTTCTCATTATATCTCACCCTATTCGTATTAGAAAGCACGATGGCCTAGCTTTGAATCAAAGTGACATTACGTGGATAATCTCGTAGCCACATTTAGTCGTCGTCGGTTACATTTCTTTTTTCCATCTCTATCATTCCCTATATGCGTTTCCCTTTTGCTCTCTTTACTTACGTACGGTTAGGTATGTTACTGAATTAATGTCGACGCCGCACGACATATACCTCTACACGCTCGCGTATACACGTTCGTATTATTCCTTTTTTTTTTTTATTTTTTTTTTTCCTTTTTTTTCTTCACGCGTGTCTCTACGTTCCTCATCGACGATGTAAAAATGAAACGACAGTTCGAGGATAAGGTTAGAACGATGAAAACGCGTGTTTCTCCTTGTTGTTTCTTTCTCTACCAAAAGATACAACAAACGGAAGTGCTGGGTATGGCAACGAGGCCACCATAAGCTCGTTACTCCTCGCTTGCGTAATTAATAACGACGTCGTGACGTTGGAAAGTCGGCCCGGTTAAGTTCGTACCCGCGGAAAGATGTCGGACGTTTACAATCGTTACCCCCCCCTTCTTCCACCTCTTCCACCTCTTCCTCCTTTACCTTTTCGCTCGGCGAGTAAAGATCAAGTCCGATATCGTTCAAGATTTGAAACATACTTTTTTCCCGTCCGAAGGGGGAATGGAATTCATTTCTGTCTACGTTAATATACATTGTCTTGTTACGTGTTCATTAATAACAAAAATGGAAATAATTTTGTATACCGAGCCGAATTGATGACGGTGCAGCACGTGTCGTCCGTCGATGATTACAAATGTTAAAAAATTACAAAAATTAAAAAAGTAACATGTGTCGCAAACGAAGAAATAATATTAAGAAAGGAAAGAATAAAAGTAAGAAAAGAGAAGAAAACGAAGGAAAGGTAAGAAGGAAAATGATAATACCCAGGGAAACGATTTAAAAACGAAAAAGTGTTCGGAGTGTATTCACGTCCCGGAAGCCGTACGCCTTTCTTGTCGCGGCCACCGCGTACGCCCGTAACATTAATATTTTAATATAAATGAAAATTGTATATATAATATAACTTTTCATTTTTCATTTGGTCTTCTTTGATGACATCTATATTTATTAAATTTACAACTTGCAACTTTCCTCTTCATCGTCGTCTAGTTTCAACACTGGATTTCTGCTTAAGCAATCCGCTTCAAGATTGAATCTGCAAGGGGCGTATTTTATTTCTAAATCGTACTGTGATAAATAGTGTGTCATATCGCCTAGTTCTGCTTTTCAAATTCAAGTTCTCTAAAGGCTTGTGATCCGTTAAGACTTCGAATTTTCTGCCTATCAATAGATATTGCCAATATTTCACGGCTTCTTTTACCGCTAAGCATTCTAAATATATAGCTTTTTTCTTTTTTTGTATATTACTTAGTTTCTTAGAAAAGTATGCTATTGGTTTCTCCTCGCCATCTATTTGCACTTGTTTTAGAATTGCGCTAATTCCTTTTATGCTAGCATCTGTATAAATTCTTATTTTGAGTTTTCGATCGAATATTCCCAAGACTGGTTCACTACATAGCAATATTTTTATTTTATTAAACGATTCTTCACACTCGCTCGACCATATAAATTGTTGATTTTTCCTTAACAAGTTATGTAGTGGATCCAAAATAATTGCACAGTCTTTAATATATTTATTGTAATAGTTTATCTTCCCTAGAAATTGTCTGACATTCTTTTGTGATCTGGGTGTAGGGAAGTTTTTAATCGCTATCAGATTATCTTTTAGCGGGCGTATAGTGTTATTTTGTATAATATGTCCTAAATATTTGACCCAGTCTCTTGCAAAAATACATTTTGTGAATTTTAATCTGAATCCTTCAGTTTGTATTGCTTCCAGTACTTTTTCCACATGCCGTACATGTTCCTCAAAAGTTTTCGAAAACACGAGTATATCATCGATATAGTTCACTGTAAAGCTCGAAAGATTATTTTTTCTTATTATATTGCTCAGAATTCTCTGGAATATAGCTGGCGAGGTCTTCAAACCAAATGGCAGACAGGTCCATTGAAAATGGCCTTCTTGAGTAATAAACCCCGTTTTCGCTCTGTCTTCGATTTTCAGCGGTATCGACCAAAAAGCCGAGTTTATATCAAGAGAAGAAAAATACTTGCAATCTCTTGTCTTTTCTATTAAATCCTCAATAAGAGGGAACGGTTGTGCTTGTGGAACAACTATCTTGTTTAAGTCTCGGAAATCTATACATAGCCTATATTTTCTGTCTTCATCGCGTTTGTACGCCAAGGTTACCGGAGCAGCGAATGGGCTGTATGATTCCTCTATGAGTTTTCTCTCCAATAATTTTCCCACTTGTGTTTCGATTTCTTTTTTATCCTCAATCGTACATCTGTACGGTCTTTTACTAGGATATTTTTCAATTAATAAGTCGATGTGGGCTTCGTAATTTTTTACTCTTCCTACATCGTATTTATCTTTCGCAAAAGTTGCTCTATATTTATTTATTAGGTTATTAATCTCATCTTTTTCCTTATAGTTCAAGTGGTCTACCTGTATTTTGAAATTTCCCTCATCAACATGTTCGTTGAAATTTACAATTAAATTTTTAGGGCTGTTGGTATCTTTAATTTTTAGTAAATTTTTATCAACTCTATTTGGAATATTTTTCTGCGTGATTTTCAAATTTTCATCTTGACATTAATTGAACTCTTTGATGCAGTCTAATCCAATCAGAATATCATAGTTAAAATATTCACTATCTATAACAATAATGTTTATTTTTTTCTCTATTTCAAAAATCTTCATTTTTATAGCTATCAAACCATCTGTTTTACTGACACCATTGATTGTTTTTAGATTTGTCTTTCTAGAATTGCTTATTTTCCTTTTATTCACGTTGATTAAATTGGAATTTATTAGAGATATATTCGAACCCGAATCATAAATACCATTTACTTCAAGAGAATCGTTTAGCAATACCTTTATTTTTATCAATGGTGTCAAAATTAGTTTTTTGCTTCCTCTTTCAATGCATCTTCCAGTTCTGCGTTATTAATGAATTCTATTCTTTTCCTCTCCTCAGTATCTTTCGGTTTAAACCAGCAATCAGCTTCTGAGTGAAAACGTGTGCCTTTGTTATTCGTTTGGCAGTATTTGCAGGGTGATTTCTTTATTCTTACTTCTGTTTTAATCCCTATTTTTTCTACAAACTTCTTCCTATCAGTTAAATACTCCAGTTTTCCCACTTCATTAAATAACTCTTTGACATTTTGAAGTGAGTCCCTGTCTATTCTATCTAAAATAAAGTTTGGTAAGCCTGTAGCTATGAGATCTTTCAATGTGCCAGTATCAATCTCTTTTCTAATTTCTAGGAGCAGTCTTTCTTTCTTTACAGCATATTCTACAAGAGATCCTGTTTGGTACTTAAATGACATTGCATATCTAATATGACTCCATCCTTTAATCGCATAAGTTTCAATAAAATTTTCCTTCCATATATTCCAATCTGAATTTATGGTTTGTTTTATCAACATACTGCCATACTAATCTAAACAGGTTTTTTCTAGAAATATTTTAAAAATTTTAATCTTTTTTTCATCTCGATTTACCTTAAAACGTTCGCATTAATTTTCAAAGTCTTGTATCCATTTGGTGTACATTATAGCTTTTTGTTGAAAATTTTTCTAATATAAACTTCTCTGATATTTTTTGCACATTTTGTTTTTCACTAATTTGTTGTTGGAGTACCAATTTTTCTAATAACTTTTACGTGGAGTTTTCTTCATTTTTAATACTTTCACTTCTTGTAGTTTTTCTCTCTATTTCTTCTAAATAAAACTCATCGAAAATAAGATTTTCTTCCTCATCCAGGTATATTAGTTTCAAATCTTCAGATAAAGTTATCCACACACTCCTTTTTTGGTGTCTTTTTCTAAGAGTGTTTCTTATTCTAGCATTAGCCTTCGTTTTTTCAAGAATGTTGTGTAGATTCATACTCTGATATTCTAGTGGTATTATGTAACATTTATTTTCTTGTGTCGTAATTGAGGTTAGAAAAATTTTATTAGTTTTTCCGTCCTCTGCCCCTTTCACTTCGAATTCAAATTTAAGTTTATCCATGATTGGGTATTTGACGATAATGTCGTTTTATAAGGTTTGTTATCAATAATTATTAGAATCAGAGTTGAATAATCACAAATCTGAGTTTCTCCTGTAAAAAGAGGAATTTAATTTATTGTGAAAATGACTATTTTACAAATATTTACATTATTTTATTTAACTCACCTGTAAAAAGAGAAACGACATTAAATGTCAATTATTCACAATACCCCTTCTCTAATTACAAATTTTTAACAATTTAATTCGTAACTATGATAATTAACATGTCACTGCTTCGTCATCATGATCTATCCATTTCTAATTAACTTCAAGTTATTAAGTAATGTAACAATCTACCTTACCCACGCTACGCAAGTGCGCGGGATGATTCAAAAAGTACTATGTATTTTACATATATATATATATATATATATATTAGACTGTGCCAAATAAATCGACTATTTTTTTTTTTCGGTCCCATATCAAAATTTCGTTGAGAGTGACGAAAAAAAAATTGTGTCAAAATTTGAGCCATCTATCTTCATTTTTCAGTTAGCGCTCGCTAAAATAAGAATTTTCGCCAAAAAAAGTTTTTTTTCACTTATTTTTTGGTTATAGACAATTCAATATACCAAATATAAAAAAACCCTTGGTATGGTTTTGTAGGAAATTAAATTCTCTACAAAGATGATTTTTTATCGAACTTAAAAAGTCAACAGCTTTTTTTTTTATAGCTGATTAAATTACATTTCGTTCTATAATTTTCATTTTTAATTATTGATGAACACTTATTAAACTACTTCCTAACGAAAAGAACATACTAATGCAATTTTTCTAGGAATATTTATGATCTAAAAAAATAGTTTTTATGCCATAATGAATGTAAATACTGTTGAGTAATTTATATTCTTTACTTTTAAAATAATGAATTACATGTCAATTCTATTTTTTTTTGTTTTTCACCTTATTGATTCAAAATTCGGTGAAATTTTTCTGTTTACAGTGAGAATTGAACAAACCAATGATTGTATAAAAAATCATTAGTATTTTAATAAAAATAGAAAATTACTAAAAACGAAATATCTTAAAAAATTTTAATAAATTAAAAAAATGATATGCTAATCTTTATTATTGTCTTTATTCATATGTTTTACTAGTTTTAAGAGCTTACATTTTTTAAATAAACATTAATATAATTATGATAGACACACTTTTAATCTTGTTATATATAAATGAAACTAATAAGATCTTTACTTGAATTATTTTAAAATCAGTTATGAGATTCGAGTAAACATATTACTCACATAAATTTCGTTTGTTACAATTGGGATATTTTTTGCGATGCTCAGCAACAACTTGTAATAAAAACTGTTTTTGTTCTTCATCACAAGTGAGACTATCATTATATTTATCAATTAACGCTACAGCTCTTTCGGCAATATCATTTACAACTTTTATCGATCGAACAATTTTTAAAGAAGCCTGGTACTCGTCATCGAATTCCCATTGATCTACAGGTAAATCAAGAAAACTTGTAGATAAACCGAACTTCTCGAATAAAACCATCGACTTTTGAGTAACAAAATCACTTATATCTTTTGAGCCGAATGATTTTAAATCTTCTTGTTTCAAACATAACTTTCTCGTATTTTCTGTTGTACTCTGTCGATTTTTTATTGCTTGAACCATTTTTATCTTGATAGCCGATGGAATTCTTTCATCGAAGAATGATAATGCCACAAGATCTTCGGCCAAGTACCAGAGATGTCTAAGAAATTTAGTTGATGCAGCTTCTTTTTTTAGATTAGCATATCATTTTTTTAATTTATTAAAATTTTTTAAGATATTTCGTTTTTAGTAATTTTCTATTTTTATTAAAATACTAATGATTTTTTATAAAATCATTGGTTTGTTCAATTCTCACTGTAAACAGAAAAATTTCACGGAATTTTGAATCAATAAGGTGAAAAACAAAAAAAAATAGAATTGACATGTAATTCATTATTTTAAAAGTAAAGAATATAAATTACTCAACAGTATTTACATTCATTACGGCATAAAAACTATTTTTTTAGATCATAAATATTCCTAGAAAAATTGCATTAGTATGTTCTTTTCGTTAGGAAGTAGTTTAATAAGTGTTCATCCATAATTAAAAATGAAAATTATAGAACGAAATGTAATTTAATCAGCTATAAAAAAAAAGCTGTTGACTTTTTAAGTTCGATAAAAAATCATCTTTGTAGAGAATTTAATTTCCTACAAAACCATACCAAGGGTTTTTTTATATTTGGTATATTGAATTGTCTATAACCAAAAAATAAGTGAAAAAAAACTTTTTTTGGCGAAAATTATTATTTTAGCGAGCGCTAACTGAAAAATGAAGATAGAGGGCTCAAATTTTGACACAATTTTTTTTTCGTCACTCTCAACGAAATTTTGATATGGGACCGAAAAAAAAAAAATAGTCGATTTATTTGGCACAGTCTAATATATATATATATATATATGTATTTACGTGCGCATGCGCGTGCATGTGTATATTTATAATTAGATAACGATTGAAGCTGATAACGATTGTGAAAGCTGATAATAATTGAATAAATTATTTAGATGAGAATCGATCGATTTAATTAAAATGGGACATCTCATATACGTTTCCTTCGATATTATTATTATTATTATTTATTATTATTATTATTATTGTTACCATTGTT
Organism: Polistes metricus; assembly: GCA_010416925.1. Lineage (NCBI taxonomy): Eukaryota > Metazoa > Arthropoda > Insecta > Hymenoptera > Vespidae > Polistes > Polistes metricus. Next base: position 36,788 of record QUOH01000101.1, read on the forward strand.
ACTATTTTCCATCACTTATAAGCAATACAACGACGATCGATGCCTAACGAGTTACTATACACTAGTTGTTATTACCCGTATATGTACTTACAAGCACACGATATTAAAGTTCATAGATAGACCTATGTTGTCTTTATTCTACCATTCGATAATCTATTCTCACGTTAAAATAAAAAATGCAATTACGACGACGAGTTGCAATCTCAGAATAAAGAAAAAAAAAAAAAAAAAGAAAGAAAATAGGAAAAACAAAACGAACGAAAACAAAACTTTCGTGCAATGATAAACAATGATAAAACTCTAATTAAACGAGAAAGGAATGTGGATTTTGAAAAAAAAAAAAGAAAAAAGGAGTTATGAAAAATTTGTTCGAGCGATAGAAACGTTAATAACAATAAAAATAATATAAAACTTGCAATAATAATAATAATAATAATAAAATACAAGTATAATAAAACACGAAAGAAGAGACAGAACCAGTTTCTAGAATCGTAGAAATATTAATAGAGACTATAATATATTATAAATTTAAAAAACACGAATAAACAAATAAAATTTTTAATAATAACAAAAAAAAGAATGTAGATACGAGAAAGCGAGAGATAGGAATACAAAAACGAAAAAATTCTTTTTTATTATTTTACAACAAAAGATAAAGAAGAGCAGCGTGCACGCACAAATTCGTTGATTTGAATTAAAAGCTTTGTTGATTATATTAAAAAAAAAGAAAGAAAATACAAGCAAACCAAAAAACAAATAGCAGAACGTAACGAATGAACGTACTACGATAAAGGACAGAGAGGAATAGTGTATGGAGGGGCAACGGAGGGGGGGAGTGAAAGACAGAAACAGAGAGAGAGAGAGAGAGAGAGAGAGAAATGTGGAGCAAGTTTCTTTGCTGTTGAAAATAATTCGTGATTCCACAAACGAAAGGCCAAGCGAACCGTGCACAAGACCCGTAGGTACAGTCAGTTTAACAATTTTCCGATCATTCAAAACTTTTTGCTAGCTAAAACCTTCTCCACAAATCTCATCCCTCTTTTTCTATCTATTCTAACTCCTTCTCCTCCTTCTCCTCCTCACTCCTCTATCCCCCACTATCGCCTTCACCACAATCATAACCCATAACCCACCATCTTACCCTCATCATCGCCATCGTCATATTTCTCTCTTTTTCTCCTTCTTTTTTCCTTTCTTTCCATCTTTCTTCTTCTCACCCTTTTCTTCTTTTTGTTTGTTTTGTTTTATTGCTTGCGGGAAGGGAAAGACAGAGAGGGGAGGGTTTTTATTTTTCTTTTTTTTTTCCCCTTTGGTGTTCTAAAAAGAAACGAAAACCCAAGATTCAACCGTCAACGCGCGTGATTAACGAAGCGCGCGAAAGCTTCGTAATGCGATTCTGAATAGTTTATTTGTATACGAGTGCGAGTGAGAAAGAAAACCGATTTCTCTCTTTCTATTTTTTCATTTGGTAGCCAGAATTTTACGTCTTGGCCATCGTGCGTCGAGCGTTTTGTATACAGTAAGACCTCTTTTGTGCGGTCCTTTTTTATACGATTTTATTTTTGTGCGATTTGTTTTGTGCGATTTGTTTTGTGCGATTTATTTTTATGCGGTATCTAAATCTCAGCAGCGTCGCTACCAGTTTATGTTTTCTTTCAATATACATATACATGTGTGGACGAACTGATTACATGGCTCCTTGACGACGATGTATCCGGACTTCGCGACGCTGTTCATCTGATTTAAACAATCACCTAACAATTATTTAATTTGATTGAAAGCATTTTCACATCTATATTTCGCAAATAATTGATGTATTTTCTAAGTGCGACTTTTTTATGCGGTCCCTATCCACCGCGCAAAAAGAGGTTTTACTGTATCTATATATATCGGCGCATAAGCGCGGCACTTTTAAATCGAATCTTGATGCTTATGGCACGCCGTTTCTTTATTTATTGTCAAAAATAATGAACCCTGAGTAAAAAACAAAATAATTTATTTTAACAGAAACTATTATTATTTAGTTGAGAGTAAAAATAATGAATTAATTTTGTGTCTCGCCATAAAATTAATTAGAATAATTAATTGATATTAATTTTTTGACTCACAAAAATTTATTTGTATATCAAATTGAATACGTATTCTGTTTAAGACGAATTTTAAAATTTAAATATTTTCCTATTAAATTATGTATTTTATAAAATTTTAAATTACTGACTTTTTGTCTCGTAAAAAAATTTATTATTGTATTCCAAAAAAAAAGAGAATTTTATATCCACACATAAATTAATTCATGATATATATGAAAGGATATTCTAAAAATGTGGAATTTATTTTTTGTCTATACATAATTTTAATTCATTTTTATTATGTTATAAGAAAATAGTAATGCTTCTGGTTCATCTTCGAAGTCTTCAGAATTGTACGAAATAAATTGAGCTATTATCAAGTGGTGCGTTAGCGTAAGTAGTAACGTTTCGCTTCTCGCGCTGGGTATTTAACGTTCCATTCTTTGTGAGGGGAATTATTTTTTTTATAAGTTTTTAAATAAAGAAAAATAAGTTTTTAATAAAAGAAAAAGAAACGAATAGAAATACAATTGACAACGTTCCTTTCATATTAATTTTTATAAATAAATGTTATACGAAGTTAACAGACACGTGTAAAATTCGTTTTTTTTTTTTTCTATTTCTATTCATTGATTGTCTTCTGACAGTGACAGATATATAATGTCATTGTATTTGCAAGTTTTACTGATTCCTTTAACAGAATAAGAAATTCAACAAAGGAAAAGATTCTTTTTATTTCCTTATACTTCGTTACAATAGAATAAGAAATAGAAATAGAAAAAGAAGAGGAAAGAAAAAGAAAAGATTAGAGTGTAAAATCAAAGAAGAACTTAAAAATGTTACCCATGGGGGTTTGCGATTAATTTAAAGGCGCCCGTAGCTAAAATCGTTTCTGACCTAAGTGGAATGTTCATCGACACTTTGACATCCTAAATGAATCTTCGTTTCGATTTGAAATACTTTTAGTAACCGTTAAGCCTACAGGAGAATTTTAATTAAACTTTAGAAAGTTTAGAAAAAAAAAGTTAGAAACATTTTTCTAATAGTATTAAATTGCAATAATGTGTCTGTGTTTCTGTCTAATAAAATATATGAAATAATATAAAAAAATATATATCTCTCTCTTTCAAAATTGATTTTCTCTCTTGCTCGAGTTGACATAATTATCGGATATGAAGAAAAATATTTGTCTATATGATATCTTATTTATAGTGCATTCTCAAAGATAATATCGCGTTGATAGTAATATTATAAGATTATTGTATTGTTAATAGGGACTTCAAAATATCGCATTAATAAAATTTTCCCTTTTCGAATATTTTATTATTAAACTTATTCTAAATTGTCTTTTCTCTTTTTTTTTATTATTACAAAAAAAAACTGGTATATCTGAAAAATTCAACGACAATTTATCCCTCAAATTATCCCGAATGATCGGTAGAGAAGTTTCGAGTCAAACAAGAAATATTAAGACTTCTAATTTGCTTTCGAATTGAAGTGAGTTTGACTTAAAAAAAAAAAAAAAAAAAAAAAAAAAAGAAAGTTAGAACTCGTTGAAAAAGATATCGTAAATTTGAATAAAATTAATCTTCTAATCTTCTCTTATTATTTTATCTATTAGAAGATCCTACTTAAAAGGGAATTTAATCACAAAAATATGACAGTCCGACGATATCAAAAAAATGTTGTTTTAAGTTAATCTATACAAACGTTAGATAATACCTAATGTCATCGTGGTTCAAATGACCAAACAACACTTTTGCTAGATACATATTTATGTATTCATATATGCATACATACACCAACATACATATCGGTAAATAAGTTGGTAAAATCGTATTTCGCAGTTTAGGTAAAAGTTTTCGAAATTGTTGTCAGAAGTTATGAAACTTTAACGAAGTTTTCTTAGTTGTCTTTCTCGTAGATGTTAAAAATGGGTCGTTAGGGTTATCCCTAAGATATTACATATATATATATTAGACTGTGCCAAATAAATCGACTATTTTTTTTTTTCGGTCCCATATCAAAAATTCGTTGAGAGTGACAAAAAAAAAATGTGTCAAAATTTGAGCCCTCTATCTTCATTTTTCAGTTAGCGCTCGCTAAAATAATAATTTTCGCCAAAAAAGTTTTTTTTCACTTATTTTTTGGTTATAGACAATTCAATATACCAAATATTAAAAACCCTTGGTATGGTTTTGTAGGAAATTAAATTCTCTACAAAGATGATTTTTTATCGAACTTAAAAAGTCAACAGCTTTTTTTTTATAGCTGATTAAATTACATTTCGTTCTATATTTTCATTTTTAATTATTGATGAACACTTATTAAACTACTTCCAACGAAAAGAACATACTAATGCAATTTTTCTAGGAATATTTATGATCTAAAAAAATAGTTTTTATGCCGTAATGAATGTAAATACTGTTGAGTAATTATATTCTTTACTTTTAAAATAATGAATTACATGTCAATTCTTTTTTTTTGTTTTTCACCTTATTGATTCAAAATTCGGTGAAATTTTTCTGTTTACAGTGAGAATTGCACAAACTATGATTGTATAAAAAATCATTAGTATTTAATAGAAATAGATAATTACTAAAAACGAAATATCTTAAAAAATTTTAATAAATTAAAAAAATGATATGCTAATCTTTATTATTGTCTTTATTCATATGTTTTACTAGCTTTAAAGAGCTTACATTTTTTAAATAAACATTATATATTATGATAGACACACTTTTAATCTTGTTATATATAAATGAAACTAATAAGATCTTTACTTGAATTATTTTAAAATCAGTTATGAGATTCGAGTAAACATATTACTCACATAAATTTCGTTTGTTACAATTGGGATATTTTTGCGATGCGTCATCAACACGTAATAAAAACTGTTTTTGTTCTTCATCACAAGTGAGACTATCATCATATTTATCAATTAACGCTACAGCTCTTTCGGCAATATCATTACAACTTTTTATCGATCGAACAATTTTTAAAGAAACATATGATAACTGATTTTAAAATAATTCAAGTAAAGATCTTATTAGTTTCATTTATATAACAAGATTAAAAGTGTGTCTATCATAATTATATTAATGTTTATTTAAAAAATGTAAGCTCTTTAACTAGTAAAACATATGAATAAAGACAATAATAAAGATTAGCATATCATTTTTTAATTATTAAAATTTTTAAGATATTCGTTTTAGTAATTATCTATTTCTATTAAAATACTAATGATTTTTTATACAATCATAGGTTTGTGCAATTCTCACTGTAAACAGAAAATTTCACCGAATTTTGAATCAATAAGTGAAAAACAAAAAAAAATAGAATTGACATGTAATTCATTATTTTAAAAGTAAAGAATATAAATTACTCAACAGTATTTACATTCATACGGCATAAAAACTATTTTTTTAGATCATAAATATTCAGAAAAATTGCATTAGTATGTTTTTTTCGTTAGGAAGTAGTTTAATAAGTGTTCATCAATAAAAAAATGAAAATTATAGAACGAAATGTAATTTAATCAGCTATAAAAAAAAAGCTGTTGACTTTTTAAGTTCGATAACAAAATCATCTTTGTAGAGAATTTAATTTCCTACAAAACCATACCAAGGTTTTTTTAATATTGGTATATTGAATTGTCTATAACCAAAAAATAAGTGAAAAAAAAACTTTTTTTGGCGAAAATTATATTTTAGCGAGCGCTAACTGAAAAATGAAGATAGAGGGCTCAAATTTTGACACAATTTTTTTTTCGTCACTCTCAACGAAATTTTGATATGGGACCGAAAAAAAAAATAGTACGATTTATTTGCACAGTCTAATATATATGACTTACGTTTCCTTCTTTTAAAAGCTTACTTTCAATTACTCCCCCCATATCTCTTTACGTAAGGAATGATTAAACACTCTGAGGAATTGGAAGATAAATTTTTATCGAGACGACAAATTTTTACAGGATCTTAACAAACTCGTTATATTGATCTTAGAAATTAACTATCTTTTTTTTTTATTAAATAATTATTGATATTAAAGATCATTATTTTCAGAGCTAGAATAAAACTTTTTTTTTTTTTTTTTTTCTTTTCCAAATTGTTTTAACTTAACTTGTTAATTCAATACTTTTTTAATACAATACAAAAACGCGTAAAGAAGTAATTTTGTTTAATACGAGGGATAACAATTTAGTAATAGTAATAGTAATAGTAGGAGAAGAAGAAGAATATTATTAAAACAAGAGAAGAAAAATGATTTCTCGTTGGAAGACATGCTAACGAAGGATGCAAACCTCTGTTGCTTTGCTTTGAACAATTTGTTCAAACTATTAAAAACGTGTCTTGGCAGATTTACGTGAGTCGTTTAGAGAAAACTACTAAATCGTTAGCCCGGTGGTCTAGTTAAGCGTGAAATCTTTATCGGTTATAGGATAAAGTTCACACACGTATACACACGAGTATTCCCGTAATTTGTTTTTTGTCATTTTTATTTTTATTCCCAATTGTGCAATTTTTTAGATTCTTTTTCTTTTTTTTCTTTTTCTAGCATATTGCTTTAGTATCGAATCGTTTTATAGTATAGAAACACTTAATATAAATTAATATCAAATTAATAATTCGTAATAGGAGAACAAATCAAAAAAATTGATGATATATTTTAGAATTAAATCATTTTTATTGAATAGATTTTTTGTTAGAAGTTATCGTTGGTATTATACAAAACGTTCTTCTCGTATTATGTTAAAAGAGGGTACTTAATGTTAGTGCTTGGAAGAGAAAGGTGTCAAGTGTACTAAAAGTTTAACGCTACTCGATCGATTCAACGAAACCTTCTTCTTCTTTTTTTTTTAATTTTTTTACAACAAATGAAAAAAACGAATCCTCTAAACGTACATTTTTATTTCTTTCTTTCTTTTTGTTCTTGTTAGTTGTTGTTTTATATTTTTATTTAACAGAAAGAGTGTTAAGAAAAATTATAACGATATTTAAAATCGTTAATATTGTTAATAAATTTTATTTTGCACTATGTTTTCTTTTTTATTTTTTGTGAGTTATATAAAATCCATACCTATTTATTTATTTATTTATTTATTTATTACTTATTATATTATATATTAGCATATTATACTTACTTCTTCTTCTTCTTTCTTTAGTTTAGGCAAATTGCCTGTTCCTTAACGACGTTTTTCTGCCTATTGCACTGTTAAATTGTCGCACCATCGTTTTCGTGGGCGTCCCGTGCTTCTGCGGCCTGCCGGTGACTTATCCCGTGCAATTCTGACAATTCTTCTGTTGTCCATTCTATTGATGTGCTCGTTCCATTCTTTTTTCCTTTTTAGTATCCATTCGTTGATATTTTCCACTTTGCATGTTCTTCTTATATCTTCGCCATTCTCTCTTCGATTCCAGCATGTTGTTTTTCCACTATGTTCTTTCTGCGAAGAACTCTCATTTCGGTTGTCTCTAGTAACTGTTTCGTTTTCGCCGTGTCTGGTCGAGTTTCTGCGGTATATGACATAATAGGTCTTACCATTGCCTTGTAAATTCTTGCTTTGGTCTCTATGTCAATGTTTTTGTTTTGCCATATTGTGTCATTCAAACAACCCGCTATTCTGGATGCCTTCGTTGTCTGTTCTCTTACCTCTGCTTCGACATCACCATATCCTGAGATTCCTTACAAGAAACAAAAAAGAAAGGCATATTATACATATTTATTTATTTATTTATTTATTTGTTAATTCTTTCGCCACTGAAGGAATGTTTCTTTTTCAATGTAATTGTTATTGAAAAAATTGGAACAAAATTTATTAATACTCTTTAAAGATTTATAAATATATTATTTAATAGTTTTATTCCGTTGCTTATAACATTTAATTGAAAAATAAAAATAGTTATTTCCGTTGGAATTTTGTCCATTGTACAAAATATATTTTATAAAGTTATTGTAAATAGTATATATGTAAATAACTATGAAAGGAAAAAAAAAGGAAAAGAAAAAATAGAAAAGAAGAAGAAAAAATAGAAAGTTAGAAAGGAATTCGGAAAAATCTGAGCGGAGACGGTTGAAAATGCCTTTGACCTCTCGTATTTTTTTTTAAATTTTCTATTAGCTCATTCACGGGTTGTTCCTTTCACGTCGAGTTCTATTGTCAATATAAATATGAATCAAAGAAGATATAGAAATCTTAACAAAAAATACTAGACAATAATATAATGAGACAATCAAATAGAACGTGACATTCCTTGATTTCCACGATTTTACGGTATATTTTTTTCAAACTAAAGATTTGAAAAAAAATTGGAAAGTTCTAACGTACCACACAGGGTAGAAAATAATTAAATGTTCTTCTTCTTCTTCTATTCTTCCCTGTAAAACCATGGGTATTTCTATTGAAGCTCTACAAACTTGAATAAAATCCTAAGCAAACAAAATTCCTATAGAGTTAAAAACATGTTATATTCACAATAACAATAGTCTTATTTTCCTATTATATGAATGACATTGATTTATTACCTTGATCCTCCTCGTGGACTTCTACCTGGCATCACACAAAATGTGGGAGGATGAAAACTTTCATCACCACCACCACCGCCACCACTATTTTCCCCTTCCCCATAAACGTACAAGTCCCTCCCCCTATACCTACCATAACGTTACCTACCCTACCCAACTCTAAAATCTGCTACCCCCTCCTTGCTCTCGAGAAGTGGACGTAAACGTGTACGGCATTTTATAATTATTCATAGGGTAAGTTATGAATCATTAAATAGAAAAATATTTCAACTACATATATAAGAATTCTAATCATAAATTTTCCTAATCTTTATAATAATACTGTAGAGCAATTAATTATTCAAATTCTTTAACTTTTCAATTAAATTTATGTTATTAATAATATAGATTGTTTAATAATAGGGAACTTTATAGAGAAACTATCTATAATTTTATACCCTAGTGATCTAGGGACCTTAGCGACATAGTAATTTATTTCTAATACTTACTAGAGAATTTTAGTGACCCACTGTTTCTTCCGTCATGATCCTGTAAGAATTTGCCGACGGGAAAAAAAAAGGAGATGTCTTGTATAATTTATTTACAAAATAAAAAGTTAAATGTGCGTAGGTGATTGTAGATGGGAAATAAAGAAAGTAACTACTCTTGCGAAACGATTCTAAATGAATCTGAAACGCGCATTGTTTTAATCCTTTGAGCTCTGTGACAACATGTGAAACGTGCAATGAAAACTGCATCCTTCTCATTTTCGGATGAATTCTGATTTCACGAAGTGAATTAATCGGACAAGTGAATATCTATGTTGGATTTAAAGGTACTAAGTATGTTTAGATCAGAATGAAAATGTTTTTAAAAGATATGTACGGTCATAGTAATCCCAGGTTTCTAAACTTCATTTTTTTAAAGTGTTCGTTAAGTCAGCACCGTTTATTTTTTCTTTGATTAAATAAAAGAATGTTGATTGAATAAAAGAAAAGAATATAATATAAATCGCACTTGAAATAATTGATAAAAGCATTCAAAGTGTTAAAAAGAAAATTAATTTAAATGACCCACATGTTAATTGACTATTTGCATTTTCCAAACCATTTTGATTCTGACGTTAAACCATATTTGATAATTTTAAAACCAACGCAGATATTCGGATCTGCAGGGTTAATTCTGGTCTTCCCTTGTATAAGTTTGATAAAAAAGTTTGCAACGTAGACATCACGGAGAGGTGGGGTAACTTACCTGTTAGTATCACGTCAGCAAACTAATATGTCATTCGTTAACATTACTATTACCGAGAACGAATAATATTTAAATCAAAGTAACGAATATTTTGAGCTCAAAGGATTAAACCATATCGTAGAACATTATAGAAAATATGATTTCAAATTTTGTTCGTTCTTTTTTAACAAAAATGTGTTTCCTAACGTGATTCAAGTGGTATCCCATCATTAAATTCCTGTCATCATATTCCCGTCATCGTATTCCCGTCATCGTATTCCCGTCATCGTATTCCCGTCATCATATTCCCGTCATCTACGAAATACCCTTAGATTGTCCTAATCATATCGAAACTACTCCAGAGTACCAGAGATTAAACTAAAAACTCAATTTAGTATCCATTACATTGCCGTTTTGTTTATTTTCATTGTAAAATGTAAAATTTATATAATTTCTTACCATATTTTAAAAAATCAAAACTCGTGGAAACAAATTATGACCGAAAGTAAGCTCCAGTCTCTTAGGTATGAAAATCGTCGTACTAAATAATGTTTCAAAATATTTGAAACTGTACAGGTAACACTAACGCAGGGTAGATACAGCGTAGGTAAATTAGCCCTTCGCGCCATTACTTAAAGGTAAATTAGCCCTTCGTGTCATTATTTAAATTAATTTAGTTTTTAAACGTGTTAAGTAACCATTGCGTGTTTTCCAGTGTTTTCCAGTGTTATGCCAAAATGTTCGTAATTTTTGTATCGTGTTAGAGTAAAATCGTGTTTAATTTTACCTATAATCTGAAATCAAACAGAGATATTTAGATATGTAGGACTAATTCTCACTCCCCTTTTATAATTTCGAAAGAAGTAATCAACCTAGGCCATCTAAGAGGGTGGGGAAATTCATATATGCGTTTTCCAATTTTGTTAATCTCAAAGTTAGTATAAAAAACTTATTACGATAACTTATTGTTAGTTTCATTTGATAGGTTCAGTTCATAGGGCTTACATCAGAATATCAATATTCCATTCGCTCAGGCCAATAATAATCACTACTGACCATGACCTGACTACAATTTCATATTTTTTTTTTATAAATATATTTTTTTAATGTACATCAAGTTTCTCGCAAGATCTTTGGTTGTTCTTAAGAAATATTATAAAACTTTTTCGGGAGCGCAAGATATTATACCTTCTCCAAATTTTTATAACCTTAAATTTCGCCACGTTGTAAACAAAAATTGTAAAAAGTACAATTTCTTATTTTTCTTTTTTCCTTAATTTTTTTTAAATATATTCATTATTTTATATATATATATATTCATTATTTTCGTCATTTAAAAATGCTCCTTGGTTGTTGGTTGGAAATGTACCTTTCCGAAAACACGTGTAGTGGTTGAACACCGCATTAGGGGTTGTTATTTGTCTGCAACAAATTCAAATTTGTCTTTGACTGGACCTGTTGCAATTAAAATTTTTAATTATTTCCTGACAAAAAAAAGAAAAATAATTGTTATTGTTCCTTGTTATTAATTTTTCGTCGGCGTTAGTTATTCAAATATTGCGGACTCGTTAGAAAATTCACGCTCATCGAATATCAGGAATGAAATATTACGAAATATTTATTATAATAATAATAATTATTTAATTTACTATAAAGAAAAAAAGAAATTATATTTATATTTCTCTTGATATAAGAAATTATCCGTATATTTGACTTACCAAATTATTTATATAGTTTTTTATAAATAAATATAATCCTTTTTCGTACCGACTAATGCTGCTTCCTTCCTTTGGATTCATCAACCGAAAATGCTTCCTCTGAACTCACGTGAGTGAACCCTCAGTATTTTAAACAAATAGACAACTGCGTCCTCTATACGAATTCGAATCGATATTTTATATATCGATATATATATATATATATATAGTCGTTATTCGATATATTCATATCACATCTTATCATTTTTTCCCAAACGTGCCAAAAAAAGTACAATTTAAAAATATTAAAAAAAAGAAGAATAAGGTGTCATATTTACATATTAGTTTTTCTTTGTACGTAGGGATGATATTTTAAATTCAATTAGAAAATAAATTTTGTAGGTTATATTATTTCAAATACTAATTGCACTTTGTACTTTTATCTAACTTCATTTTTTTTTCCTTCTTCTTCTTTTTTTTTTTTGACAAATCAATTAAATATCTTTAACCATCCATTTTAATTTCAGTTTTATCTTCTCACCTGTACTCTTATACGTGATTACATTATCTTATTTATAAATGAAACCTAAGTGTTATGATACCATGTATACTTATTTCTACTGTGAATGGGTCAATGATCCCTATAAAAAAATATCTTAATTTTAACATAGAATAATTTAAACAATTGGATAATTAAGAAAATATTTTCTTTTATTTACAAATAAATAATGTAACATAATCTTTTTATGCATTTTTACGACGCTTTTATTTTTGTTTACAAATTACAGGAATCGGTCATTTAATTCCCACGTGCCAGGGGGTTCAATTTAAAAACATAAATGGTCCTTAGGTCTATTTCAAAATAAACAAATCATATATATGGTTAGTTTATATATAGTAGTACAACTACTAGTATACATAGTAGGTTTATATATATATATATATATTTAATAACAAAAATAATAATCACAACTACTCGTATGTATTTCACATACATTTTACATACCCTCTTCCCAAAAAAGAAAAAGAAAAAGAAAAAGATAAACTTATAATAACACTAGGATAGTAATACATGTGTTATCACTTTATCACGATTCAACGTTATCGTTCAAAATTCATATTAAACGATTATAAAGTTTAAACGGCTGGTGGGGGAGGGTGAGGGTGAGGGGAGGGTAAAGAAAAAAAAAACTGAAAAAGTGTGTACCTCCGACGACGACGACTAAATACGTGAGAGTGTTCTTATCTTCCTCTTCCCCCTTCTGCCTCTTTTTCTGTTGTCTCTCATAAAAAAAAAAAAAGAAAAAAGAAAAAGAAATGACAGATAGAAGAAGCATATATACCTGCAGGCAGTCAGGAACGTTTCTTCCGACGGTGTTGAAGTAAAATGAATATACGACTCCTGATATATAACCGTCAAGGTGGTGATAAGATAACTCTTTCGTTTGTTGATTATGATAGAAGAAGAACTTTCGAATGGATAATAACGTAACGTCAAAATAAGAAAGAAAAAAGAGAAGACAAAAAATGTAGAAGGGGTCTGTCAAATCGATACTTATTACAACTTTATTATTTTATAATATGTTTTTTTTCTATTCTATTTTTTATCTTCTTTTCTTTTTTCTTTTTTCCTTTTTTTAATCATTGTCCGAACAACGAGACCGTTCTTCTTGCGCTAACATTTTCGTTTGTATTTTTTTGTTTTTTTGGTGAATGTTTAAATTAAATAGAACGTCTACGAATTTATGCGCAATTGTTTTTATTATCAATATTATTATTTTTTCAATGAGATTATCTGTAAAGAAAGAAAGAAAATAATAACGCGAATAAATCATGTAAGAAATTTTAATTGATCAATGTTTGTTCTTTTTTGTCTTCTTTTTCTTTTTTCTTTTCGTTTCTTTCTTTTTTACTTTATTAATTATCACTCGTACATAATTATTAAAGCATACTATATTGACGATATTCTTAGCAGCAATGCCGGAGGATCATTTTCATTGCTTATTCGACGGAACACGATCCAAGGAATTGTACGCTTGTCTCGAAAATATAATCCTTATATATTTACTTCCTTTGTAAAATTATACCTCCAATAGTAAATGTAAGAGTAAAAGAAAAATCTAAGTCCATCTTATCTGTGGTCAAAAAAAATGGAGACCTCCTTTTTTTCGAGATACAATGCCCAGAAATTCTGAGATTTATGCGCTTTGATAAAATAAGCGAACGATCCGTCGGAATGTTACAAACCGACAAATTTGCACTGATTTATAAGTAACATCAAAATATCACAGTGGATGAACAGCTATTTTCTACGAAAGCTCGTTGCAGGTTTATACAATATATGCCAAATAAGTCGCATAAGTTTGGCATTAAGTTTTGATTAGCGTTTAACGTTCAATCAAAATATATTTTCAATAGTTTCCCGTACATAGAAAAAAGATGAAACTCGATGCTCAGATTCGTTGGGCCCCAGTTTGTAACATTAAAATTAGCCGAACTATATTCACAACAAGATGGAAATATCGTGACAGACAATTTCATTACAAGCATCCCGCTAGCTAAAAAATTGCCTACACAAAAAGACAACCTTGATCGGGACCATCTGCTCGAACAAACGAGAACTCCCAAAAACCAGCGAATAAAACAAAGGACAAGATGATATTGTTTTCCTCAAATTTATATAAATTAGAAGAGTGCACGCTTACTGCGTGTAAAAGTAAAATTAAAGTAAAATTCTTCCTTCTAAGCACCAACATAGAAATATACAAATAGAAAACAATAGAAAATGTGTTCCAGAAACTATCACTTTTATCACTTTTATAATAAAACAAAGTTTGGTGTCGCGTCGGGTCGCGTCTGGTCGCGTCTGGTCGCGTTGGTGTCCGATGGCCCCTTCAAGTTTTTTATAATATTTTAGATTTGGCAACGATAAACGCGTGGATATTGTATAAAGAATGTACCGGATTAAAAATATCCACCCCCATACACACACACACACACGCACACACACACAGAACTTTATATTTTGCTCAGCCGAAGAATTAGCTGAAGAAAAGAAGAAGAACGTTCGTCAAAGTTCAGACGTTTCAGTTCTCTCATCTTCGATATCAAAAGTCCGAAAAAATTTCCAAGTTGGTGGCTACTGTAATAAAAATAAAAGCAGTAATTGCTGTATGTATTGCAAAAAGATCGTATGCGGAAAATGCACAAACAAAATTCAATGCATATGTAAAAAATGATTATCCTATAGCGTTTATATTATTGTTATAATTTCCGTGAAAGCTCTTCTTATTCAAGTTAATACGACTTTCAGGTAGATTTTTAAAACGAATTTAATGGAATCAGTATTGAAATATAAATATAGGATATATAACATAAAAATACTACAAATATACATATAATACTATACATTTTACTAATTTATATAAGATAACATATTGCATTATACTATCTCGTATGGTGTGCGTTGAAACATTGTAAACATATTTGTGGTGAATTCGGACACTTGGAACAATAGGTCGTAGTTTTTTTTTTTATTAAATATTAGGTCTACCGGAAAGTTCTGTCCGTTTTTAGAATGAAACAAAAGGAACAAAATTTGTTAGAATGCAAAAAAATGTAGACCTGATAACAAAGTATCGAAAGGAAAATTATCGAAGTATCGAATTAATATCGAAGTATCTAATGGAATATTATGAATGTTATGAATGGAAAACGATACTCGAGTGCCTAAACGAGTTACATCCCTGCTATTTCCCGCTTATCACTCTGTTTATTCTTATATCTTATGCACTCTGTTTATGTTTTTCTTTACATTTCTGTTTATGTTTATGTTTGCAATCGCGCTTGGCGACGAACGTGTTAAACTGTACTGTAAACCTGTTGTTAAAAAAGTATAGTTAACAACAAAATTCATCCTGCACGAAACTCCTGTTCCTTCTACATTCTTAGATATGTATTTAGATTTTATCCGGAAAAAAGGGATGTGAGGGTGGTAGGTCAGAAAGTAAGCTTGCACGGTAAATATAATACAGAGTGGTTCGATAAACTTTATTAATGTTGGCTTCAATTTTCAATAAATGTTCGAAATTATGGCTGTTTGACAATGTTGCATCACTTTACATTACTTTACAATACCTTATGTCACCTCCCCCCCGTTTATGTCATATAAATTTTGCATATATTATGCTTAAAATTACTAGACCATCCTATATATCGTAGAATTTAAGAACGAACGTTTTTCTATGATTCCTCAAAGGATCATAAGTCGAGCTAACATCGAATGATTGAAAAAATATAATGGTAGAAACGGAAGGGCTAGGAAAGGAATGTCTAAGAACACGTTATTCTAAACCATCTTGGGTGGAGAGTTAAACAAAGGTTCAAGAAAAAATTACCTGAAAATTATCTTACGTCTCCTGTTTCGTCGTCTCGAATGAGAACTATCACCCCATACGTTCTATGTATATAAACCATCAATTTGATCGAAGCACGACTCGTATTATTCGTTTTTCTATAAAAAAATGATATAATAAAAAAATTCATATGTGTATTTCACCCGTGCACATCGATATTAGTATCGGAAAAAGAAGAAAAAATGTAAGTGGACAATTTGAAAAAATCATCGTAAAAGCAACGTCGTAGTTTTACCTGAAGGAACATTGTCGCTGAAAGGTAGAAAGAGACAGCTGTCTTCTTTGGGGTCTTTCCTTCTCTCTCTATTGTAACATCATTATAAAATATTCCCATCGGTCCACTCTATGGTCGAATCAAAAGCATCTTAGTTTTACCTCAAACAATCAGAGAAGAGATTTTTTTGGTGGAGGGAGCCCTTGACGTTTCTTTTTCCTCCCTTCTTTGACGTTTCTCCTTCCTTTCTTCTTTGACGTTTCTCCTCCCTCCCATCTTTGACGTTTCTCCTTCCTCTCTTCTTTGGCGTTTCTTCTTCCTCCCTTCTTTGACGTTTCTCTTTTCTTTCAAAAGTTATTATAACAGGTTCTCATTGGTTCAATCTATGGGGGATACAAAAAACGTCGTTTTAAAACGATTGGCAAGTTACTAAACTTAAGAGAAGAGGGAGGGGTCAGTCGTTATTGTGACCCCTCCACGATTTTTAGTTTTGGGTATGGAAATGACACGAAATCGGATGAAGTCCTCAGTTGCAGTTCAACTCTCATAGTGGAAAGACGCCTAGGACTCGGTTCTCTAATATTCATTTTTGATCTTAGTAAATTCATCCGTGTAGTAGAAAACATTTCTTAGTAGCTGAAAGAGATCTGTTAATAGAAAATTATATACAGTTAACATTGATTTATTAATATTATTACAATTAATATCATTTTAATTCATTTTGCGTTACTTGTTTGAGAATTATTATAATAATTGTCGTATTAGCATATTCGATTGAATACAATTTGAAAAAAATAAATACGAGCTATTTGAAGTTCGCGATTAATAATTAATATCGAGTGTGAGAAGAACAAAATCCAACTTGAAAAATGAAGACCAGAGGTATAAGACGCAGTTACGCACCGGAAAAACCTAAAAAGCTTGAAAAGATTGAAAAGCCTAAAAAGCGAGGAAGGCCTTCTGGAAAGACTGGAAGAAGGCTGCCATCTAATCAGGAAAAGAAAGGCAAAAAAACAGGAAAGCGTAAGTAACCAACTAACAAATTGAACAAATATATTTATCCATATAATCCGTTGGTTTTATGATTTTATTTTATGTATCGGTGTATATGAAATATTGTTAGAAATTATTCATTTTTCATAAGTTTCCGAAAACTATCCTTCGATATGTCGTCTAACGACATTTTGACATTTTTGTTCGTTTATGCGAACAATTAGAATTTGTACGAAAAGTGCACGGGTGATAAAAAGCGCACGTATGTTAGAAAGTGATCATGAAAATTCGTTGAAAAATAAGAAGTATTCGTTTTAGAATATTTATTTAGTTATTATTAATGAAAGTGTGTTAAAAGAAAATTAGTTTACGCGATTAGGAAATAAAATCTATAGAAGGATTACAGAATAGACATTTTTTCTTGGTTCTTAAACCGCGTGGCTAGAAACGTGCTCGGATCGTGGAATGTTCGAGTGTGAGGCTAGCAACCTACCCTCGATAAAAAAAATAAAACGCTCGCTAGAAGAAATTAAAATCAAAATATTGAAGGGGAAGAAAAAGTATAGAACGAAAGAATCTTTTTCTTAGTTACGGCCATCTTGTAGACATCTTCTATGTCAGCATCTTTCACGTCTTTCATCATGTCACTTCCGTTTGACAGTATACGTCAAATAGCGTCTCTTGTGTCATTAACGTCTGAACTGTAATTAGAATTACTTTAATCGGGTTTTTTTTTTTAATATATATAAGATAAAATATATAAAAAAAATACATTTATAATATTTTTCGGATTACATAGGAATAAAAACCGATACATAAACGTAAAATCCTTGTTGTAAAAATGACTGCAATTGTTTGATATACATTAATCACATTTTATGTAAAATTGTTGAGAGAAAGTTTCGGAAATTCCATTCGTTTTTGTTTCGTCTACAAATAATAGGTGGAAGTTCTTTTGTTCGGACCGATTCTCGAGTGTGTCTTTTCTCAATAAATTTATGGCTACCATTCAATCAGGTTTTCTCGCATTGTTCAAATTCCATTATTTCGATAACTGAATCGTTCAGTGCACGCATCGATTAACTCCACTTTTTGAAAAATCTTAAATTTATGTGTCGAAGCACTTGGTATAGTCATAACTTTTTATATTTTTAATAACTTTTCTGAATAATAAAGATTATATAACAATGTACATTATTTCATCGCGTTTCTCGACATTTTGTTTTATGGAGTCAATCGATGTGTGCACTGAACGGCTCAATTATTATTCATTATTTTTTTTTTTCACGCGTAATGAAACATTAAATTATTATTATATATACATTAACAATAATTATAAAAACTTTAATGCAAATAAGATATAAAATATTTCTATTTAAACAAAAATTTTAGGATTAACGTTAACCAACAATAAGTTTCGAAAAAGAAGTCGTTTCTTTTTAAGCATATTTTTGAGAATTAAAGTACAATTCGCGTACAATTTACAATTGTATTAGAAAAGTCGGACAATCGAAAAAATAGCCTAAATTGGTGAAAACTGGTGAAACTGGTGGAGAACGGTTAATTTAAAATGGCGCCTTTTTTTCTAAGTCCGGTAACCTAAACAGGTTTAGGTCACATCCAGTGACCTAAAGGGTCTAGGGATATTTTCATCTTCACGCACGTGTTGTTTCTTTGTAGATTTCGTTTTAGTTTAATAGTCGTAGTTTGAAAATAAAATAAATATTAAAAGAAATAAACAATTTGAAAAATACAACGTATCGATATTTGCATAAAATAATAAGAAAGGATAGAAAATAATAGAAAGGATAGAAACACGAGGTACATTTGAAATTGAATTTACTTCCGTAACGCGCTGGCAATCCTCATTGGATGAATTTTCCCGCCAAGTTTGTTGTTCGATCAGTGGTGGGGCAAATGTGGCGCCACGATATAGCAACTGGTGTAGTGTTGGTAGGGGATTTCTCGATTACGTCAAAGTACTAGAGGCAAAGTGCTGCTACGAGTGGAGTTGAGGGAGAAGTTAAATAGTGAAATTAAACGTTCTGATTGGTTTCTGCTGTTAGGGTAGGGTGGGTGTCGTGTCAAACCGGCATCTGACGATTCAGTTGTATTTCTAACTCCGTACGAGGAGGAGTTAGTTATATTATCGATCACCTCGTACGATAAAAATCCATCGAAATGGTTCATCATTTTCAACGATTCTTCTCTGTAGTTTTCATACACGTACAATTTTTATTTTTTAATCATCGTACTTAAGTATTTTTCCTTGAATTAACAATTAACGCGGGTGCATATGTAGATATATCGTTTGACGTTCAATTTGTTGTATTCGTTACTTTACAAAAAAAAAAGAAAAAAGAAAAAAGGAAGAAAAAAAAAGTCAAAATTGTTACACGGTTATTATTATCATTATTACTTATCTATCATCACTATTTCTGTCGCGTTCTGTGTTTACCTTGTTGATAGATTTTTCCCTCGAAGGACTAATATTACGTTAGACTAATTCGAAAGAATTTTCAAAATTGGAGAAATTAAGGTAAAAACGAAATGATAATTGAAATATTCCTTATTAAAATATATTAGAAAATAATAATTCTAATAATGATAATATTACCAACAATACCAATAATGTGCATGCGTGTAAAATCCAAAAACTTAAACAGAGAAGAAGTTAAATATTATATCTCGATGGGGTTTTTATCGTAAGATTCGTTAAACGTAATAAGAATATTTAACAACTATTGATTTCAAATTATTATCGCGAGTGACTCGACCGGTTTAGAAGAAAAAAGAAAAAAAAATCGTCAAGTACAAGTTTTAATCTTCCTTCCTTTTTTTTTCTTTTTTATTTTTGTTTTTATTCTAACTTAAACGTTTAAAACGATGGTAGGAGAAAGGGCGATGAGGTTCCCTGAAGATTAGATTTTTCGAGAGGAACAGAAAGAAAAAGATTTTATTATATATCGTTTACATACATATATTATATATATATATATATATATATATATATATATATATATATATATATATATATATATATATATATTATATTATATTATATGTATATATATTTTACGCGCGCTTTACACGCGTGAGATATTTTTTGTTATACTTTGTCAAAGATCAGGATATTTTTGATGATCGTTAATTACTTTTAATATATACGTACTTTGATATTACATTAAACGATTATATAAACGTTCGATTGTTTCGTAAATTATAATTTAAAAAAAAAAAAAAAAAAAAAGCAAAAGAAATAATAAAATCGGCAATGATGGATTTGGAAGGAAGAAAAAAACGACGAAGTTCGGAAATGCAGGAGGAGGAGGAGGGGGGTTATAGTATTGGTAGCAATGAGAAAAATGTAAATGTAGTGGATAAAGTAAACAATATGTTTCAACGAGTTGATCTACGAACGGACGAGGAGAAGACGAGGGATAAACAAGGTATGAATAATAATAATAATAATAATAATAAAATTAACGAACAAACAAAAAAATAGGAGAAAACGATAATTAATGACATTAAAAAATAACAAATGACGATTCTGATTGGTGATTGTTGAAGTAATAGAAAAAATAATTGTAACAATGATGACAATAATCATTGTAATAATTATTATTATCGATGTTATATTTGTAAAATCAACAACGATAAGATAGAAAATCATGGTCGTCGTATTCATTTTCAAAGTTTGCTTGGTGTTAACTCTGCTAAGAACATTACTTTGCGAACGTTACTTCAGGTAGAAAAATCTGCCAATTTGGTGAATGGGGGTGGGTGTGGGTCCGGGAGTGAACTTGCTAATTCTTTAAAAAAAAAAAATGGACGACGGTCAGCTGAAAGATACATGGGAGGTAGGATTTAAGGAAAACTAACAAGTCAGAGAGAAAAAGCAAAGGGAATAAGGGAAAAAAAAGGTCCCTTGTATTCTTGTAGCTGAAATTCCTTGTATTGTTCGTGTTAGCGCAGGTCAGGTCCATGGGATATCGTTCTTTTTACTCCATCATTCATCGTCTTTACCGAAAAGTCTGGAACTATAGATTATTATTCCTCTTTTTTCTTCTTCTTCTTCTTCTTCTTTTTTTACCGGAAATAAGGATAATAAAGAATAATAAAAATATATACCCCGCAGAAGAGCTGTCACAGGGATAATATATTATCCTACGGCAGGTCAACATTTCCCTATGTCTACAGGTTATGGTTACTTTCTTTTCTTTTCTTTTTTTTCTTTTCTCTCTCGTTTGGTCATTTTTAGTTTTTTTTTTCCTTTTTTTTTTTCTTTTCTTTTCTTTTTAGCAATTGTCTTCGTTCTATATATGCAACAACGAGAAGATAATAATATTTTCTTTTTATTCAATATTCATATAATAAATATTTATATAATATTTATAGAAAATATTTAATTAATAATAATAAAATAATTTTTATTTTAATATTTATTTAATATTTATAGAAAATATTTAATTAGTAATAATAAAATAATTTTTATTTTAATATTTATTTATATTTATTATTTTAACAATAAAATTAGGCAAATAAATTATAATTAATAAATATAATTATATAAATAATATAATATATAATATAAAAATAATATAATAAAAATAGTGCTTAGGCAAATAAATTCTAATTAATCTCGTACACGGTTATAGATTAGTATCGTAAACGTTAGACGTATAATTGACGTATTCGACGAGTCATGGTCGTCGTCGTCGTCGGGCTTATATCAATGAAACGAAAGAACTATGTAACAAGCCTCTCTCACAATACCGTTGTGTTGAATAAGCGAGAGTAAATATCTAGAATGAAAGAACGTAGAATTTCCTCTCTACTATTAATATACAAAACCGGTGAAATCTTTCGAGTTTATTCCATATTCAAGAAAAAGGTACTTTTTTAAGTTTTTCCTAGATCTCATCCTTTTTTTAGGATTTCCATTCAAGATTTATTTTCTTTTACTCCTCTAACACCTCCCGCCAACCACTACCAAACTTCAACCTCGGAATAATAGAACATTTTCTATAGGAATTAGAACATTTTTAACAGGTATATAACCTTTTTTATGGTCAGGGTTTTAGTTTTTTTTTATTATTCTTAGTTTAGCAGTAGAGCTACTTCTGATCGGATATTCAAATTCATTTTTCAATGGTTCGTTATTCAACTATAATGCAACTCTAATATAATATTTATTTATATATGTCTGTGGTCAAATATTAACAAATTGAATAAATAATTCAATATTGAATTAATCAGTAAGAAATATATAGACACGTGTATGAGGAAGAAAATATTTCAATAATATAAATTTTTATATTAATAAATAATATTGATATGGATAAATTAAAAAAGAAAAATTGCATGATTGATAAGGACCACTAAAAGGTATCCGGTTGCTTTGTCCAACTTCTTGTTTACTTCCTCTCATTCAATTTGCATCACGAGAAGTAAGGAAGAGGGCGGGAAACAAAAAAGGAAGAAATGAAAAAAAAGAGAAGAAGAAAAAATAATAAAAGAGAGAAAGTAAGAGAGGAAGAGATGATGTGTTTTGTACTGAAATCGGTCTCACGATCTTTAAGGACGAAATGCGAACGAACGCAGAGTGCTCGGACGACCGTGACCCGTTCCATATTTAGACACGATTATGTAGTAAAATGTTCTCCTTCGTGTATTCGCATTATATCCTCGTTAAATTTACTTGTTGTCTTTCCTGATCATTCGGAAAACGTTTCAAAATCAAAACGATCAGAAAGAAGAAGAGTTACAAATCGAAGAAAAGTAAATACTAAAACAAAATAATGCATACTACAAGATTTTCCTCATTTTCTTCGAACGTTCGTAAATTATTTTACAATCGTGACGTTTAATACAAAATCTTTCGGCAAGATTCGTGTTACATTATATTCTATTCTCGTAGAAGAATTATGAGTTGAAGGTTAAATTAAAACCGATTTTGTAATTTGAATTTATCACGTGTTCTCTCTCTCTCTCTCTCTCTTTCTCTCAGTTTACATAAAATGTCAGTGTCACGTTGACAGAATGTCAGCATAACGTGTGTATTTGATTTCCTTCTTTCACTTTCGATCATATCGAATTTTTGTATATTTCTTGTTTTGTTTCTTCGAATAACTAATCCAATTCTACATAATTATCGCTACAACAATGTAGAAAATAAAATGTAGTAATCGACCGAGGAAGTTTCGAGGCCTCGTTGTGTATCGTCGTCGCGTCGTTGGTCGACACGCACGCGCACGCGCACGCGCTCACGCGCGCGTTCTCAACCACGTTCCTTGCGGACACTTATGTGGACCCCTCTTAAGCGCCAAGAGACGTTTCACTTCGCACCCACGTGCGTTTTCTTTCAACGTTTGTCATAACTTATACAATCATGCTGCACGTTTATTCAATGATATTTTTTTTCTTTTTCTCTTTTTTATTTATTTTATTTTATTTTATTTTATTTTGTTTATAATAATATTTAAAGTTTTAAATCGGGCACATTATTAGCCAACGGGTTTGAAGTTTTGAGAGTTTATTGAATGTAGGTTGTTATATGGGTATGGTAGAAATGTCATTGAAAGTAGGACAGGGTATCGGACGTTCTATATTGCGAAACAGTCAAATATTCTGAAGATTATATCTCGAGAACGCTTTTTGGTCTTCAAAAAAAAAATATGATAACTGCAACCGTAACAGAAAATATTTATCGCATTTGTTAGGTCGGGAGGAGAGAGGGGATATGTGTCCCCCGTAGGAAAGGGTGGAGAAAAGAAACAGATCCGTAAAATAATTTTCCGTTAATGTCATTTTGACGTATAAGAACGTTTTAAATCATTTTTTTTTTAAATTACAATTGTTCCATTGTTAAACAACGATATAATAGAAAATAAAAATTGACATTATCTGTTCGTTCGTTTATCAATAACGTCAAGCATATTGATGATCTATCACGTGAACGAAAATAGAAAACTAACTTGCTAGTATTCGATGATCTTTTACTAAACGACACGCGGAAAGGGAAGTGAAAGTCTTTTAATTTCTATCTGTTCTAAATATATAGAATCTTTGAAGATAAATTTTTTGAATAAGACTTTGAGAGGAAAATAATATGTAAAGAAAAAGATAATAATATAATTTTTTGTCATTAGAGAATTAAAATATTTTGAAGGATTCTTATTATTCGTAAAAATTGATATACTGTTACAATTTCATTTGTCGAGATTGATCAGTCAACAGAAACAGGATGATAGGTCCTTTCTTGTTTGAAAAGATAACATTAATAATGTAACCACAAAAATACGTCATTCTATTTCAATCGGGTAAAGATCTTCAAAGGATAATTTAAAATTCATGAAGTTATCGATGACGACAATGTCTCGAATCGAAAAAGAAAAGAAAAAAAAAAGGAAAAGAAGAAGAAGAAGAAGAAGAAGACATTTCACAGAAAATAAGATAGTATTTTTTTAATAATATAATATATTTTTTATTCTTTGACATTAAACTCTGACAGATTGTCAAATTTTTGTCATAAAACTAATTGGAAAAACGTTAACGATTTTCTTTTCAAATTATTGCAATGGTTACTATAATTACGTAAAAAAATTAAATCCACTAAAATTATTAGAAAAAACATTTAAATCATAGTAATTTAAACACATTTCATTTGACATTAATAGAAACATCAAATATGTTGGAAAATGGATGGATGACAGATTTCCACAGATGGAAATGTCTTTTTTATTCTCGTTTGGTTAACCCAATGGAAATAAATAATAGTAATAATAATAATAATAACAATTATAACGATGCGGTTTTGGTTGTCGCGTTCTGTTCATCGATCGTTTTAACGATGCATATGTATTATTCTTCTTGTTCGATTTAACGTATGTAATCGACGTATTCAATGCAAAGCGTTTGAGGGTGATCATCGTATACGTAAGCATATGTCAACGAGGTTACCGTTGTTTGTTATTCGTTATTCGTTGTAAACTATATGGTGTGTAAGTATGTTAGGTGATATATATCGCAATGAATCTTTTACCAAGAAGGTATATATTATTTCTATTGTATATACTTAGATCTTTTACACGTAGCCATTTATTATTGCGATCAAAATTTATTAATCTAATCGTATGAATATTTTTTCTTTTTTTCTTTTTTTTTTTTTTTGTGAATTCACACACGAGTTAAATATTCTCACGTTGCTATATTTGCGTATAATACATTTTACCGGTTGTATCGTGAATTTTTAAATATTTATTACACACATTCTACATTTACTATTAATATTTTCAAACTATTTTCTAGATAATTATTATTATATATATATATATATGAAAGTTTGGCAAACGTATAACTGTGTTAAATTTATTTTACGTATGTTTCACGTGATCTATATGTTTTTAACATCTTCTTTTACCCTGACATGATTTTACATTAGATAATAAAGTAAACGTCAGTTATTGGTACACACTTATTGTTAGTAAAACCTTTTCGTTTCTAACAATGAACGGAAATACACTAACATTACACGGAATAAATAGTTTTTTCGTTGTTAATTTAATGCGAATATATGCATTAAACATTCAAACTTTCAAAATTGTGTTTATCGATCTAAACTTTCTTTCAAATTTGCTTTGAATAATATGTTGCATACTAGTGTCAAAAATAATAATAATAATCATCTCTACACTATTTTTGAGATACTTTGTAGATTTAATATAAGTATCAAAATTTTATTACATTGCTTTTAATTAAATTATTATTATTATTATTATTATTATTATTATTATTATTAAATAATAATAAAATTTTATTTATTGTTATTAAATATTATTATTATAATATTATTAATTAATTTATTATTATTAAATAATAATAAAATAGGTGAATCTGTTACAAGATTTTACAAACGATCAACCAAATTGATTCCGGATTTTGTTCTTTTTTACTTGTAACTATAATATTATATTATACTACACGAACAAGAGCCTCCTTTTTCCTCCATTTAAATCCCTATACTAACGAATCGTAGCTGTCAAAAGTTTAAAGGGAATGTTGGGAAAGATTCGCAGGTCGAAAAAAGAAAAGGTCTTCTTGGCTCAATGTCTAGGTATGCATAAAAAAGGGTCAGCTAACCTGTTTCTATTTCTTTCTTCTTTTTTTTTTTCTATTTTTCTTTTTCCATAGCATCGGTTTTCGGTCTACAAATTCCTCCCACCTGCCCCTTTATCCTATATTTTAACATCACGCACTATTGTACTAATCCGTCCTAAGCTAGGAAAATACAGTGGAAGATCATTGATTTTCCATTTGCTCCAACTTCTCTGTCTGGTATTTTCCATTTGCTCCACCTTCTCTGTCTGGTATTTTTAAGGATTTGTTATTTTTGACATTTGGTACAAGATCTTTTCCCTTTTTTCCTCTCTCTCTCTTTTCTTTTTTTCTTCTTTCTTTCCCTTTTTTTTTGACCACGCCGACAACGTTTCGACCATTCAAAATTATTTTTTGCCATTATTATCGAATTTCTTGCATCGGTGCAATTTAAGACGAAAAACAGGGCGGAGCCGCGGGGTTGAACACGCGTAAAATTTGCAACAAAAAGAATTACCGATATTTTAATTTTATTTTCTTTAATTAAATAGAATTTAATAATTTATTTATTTATTTTAATTAATCAATTAAATAGAATTTCTTTCTTTATCGTGCGCGTGCAAGAAAATAAACAAGAAAACAATAAAAAAAAGTAACTAATGATATAATATTTGTTTGCAAAGATTTCAAAATGGCGTTGATACGCGTGCTGCAACAGTGTATAATAAATTATTAATACGCATTTGTATTAGGGAAGAAAACTTCGAGTTAGTATAGTTACTCTTCTCAAACCCAAGAACTCGTTCGAACGAACACGCAACTAAAGTAATTGAACTCGGTTGACTTTATAACCAAGCTGGGATCGTTTCGCGTCTCCGGTCATTCTTTTACAGCTTCTTCTTCTTTCTTCTTCTTCTTCTTCGTCGTTGTCGTATTTTTCAATGATCTTTGTATTCTCCGATAACTATAATACTTTTCTAACACTGTTACACGAACAAAATATACGAACCTTCTAAATGAAATAAATGATCATTTAGATAGAAAATATTTACGAACTATACAGTCATCATATTTCCCATCATAGTTATACAGTAAACGTGGAATCAAATAAAATCGATTATTAGAATCGAATTCGCATAAGTCGAAGTACAATGTTTTGCATGTTTTAACAATTATAAATCAGTTTACCGTATATTATTATCATAATCGTGTTATACACACCCACATTATTAACTAACGTTAGAATCTTGCATGTTTTTGTTCAATTGTAATTAAACTTACACAACACACATGTATTATATATATATATATATATACAGTTAATTTATACTTGTACATTTTTACATATATTATCATGATACATGCACTAATACAACTAACTAACGTTAAAACCTTCAATTGTAATTAGACTGATTTCACACAACACACACACATAGTTATTTTATACTTTTGCATATATTTTATGTATCATATCTTTGTGTATGTAAAGTCAGATAATTTTACTTATTTTTAGTTTACAAAATGACATTGCATGCTTAATTATTACATTCATTTCGATAAGTACAAATTTTTATATATATTTTTATTTCGTTTAAAGTATATTCATATATATGTATAGGTCTATAGGAAAGTTAAAATTCTAATAATAGAAAGAGATCGTAGGTAAAGGTTTTCGGTAATACTTCAAAAGAACGATCGAGGCCCAATCCTTAAGCTATCCTTTTATTGCTACGAATTTTTCTGATCGTTCGTGAAAAGTGAGATAAAGATTTCAGGTCAAAAAAGAAAGAGAGAAAATATAAAATAGAATTCAATATAATAAGCCAAGATTTTCTTCTCTCCGATAGAAAGCTCAGGTAGCAAAAATCAAAATTGAAGAATAAAAATGATCTTACCATAAATATTTAACTACGTGTAACTAATTAAATCGAAACATATAGGAATTATTTAAATAAAATATTTCAATTCTCACGTGTAATGTAACAATACAAAAATAGAGAGAATAGTTGCGGGGTTGTTAAGCATAGAGGGTGTGGTGTGGGGGGTGAGTTATTCAAAAAAGAAAATGACAACGGTGACAAATTATTATTTTACACCGAATGTCGAATCTTCTTGAAGATATTTGTCACAATGTACGTATCTGTGTGCACATATACATATATATGTATGTGTGTGTGTCATCCGGTGATGTCGCGTGACCCCCCCCACACCATCACCACCCACCACTACCACCAACTTCAAAATTTCGGCCAAGATTCCTGACCAGATGCAAATAACGTTATCGAACGCTCCGTTATTTGTGTTGTTGTGTAGGTGCTTGCAATGGCGAGTAGTAAATTTTACACACCCTAAGGTATTATATTTATTCTTAGTTGTAAGTTAAAATATAAATACATTGTAGAAAGTACAACACGAGCATGTTGCTACTGTAAAACCAACTGCCAATCATTTGCATCCTACGCCAGGCTCAGAATCCTTGCCAAAATTCAAAGTGTAATGTTAGTTAACAGCAAACACAATGTACGCGTGACTTTTACAATATAAAAAAGATATCAGAATCAGCTTATGTTAAAGTTAGATAGATTGACATACAAACAGACAGACAGACAGACGGACAGATAGAAATATAATTGAACTTTTTATATCTTTCTATTCTAATTATGACAATCCTTATTTATTTTCTAATACATTATTTTTAAAACATAAAGATTAGATAATGCAAATGTTTTAATAATAATCTAATGTCAATTAAAATCGTTTGTGATACTTTAGATAATTATTTATTGGGTATTTGTTGAAAGATAATCACGCAGAAATGATGAGTTTTTTTTTATCATTCGAAATAATATTTTATGGGTTTTTAACGATATTATTTATAATTATATTTAACAAATAATTTCATTCGAAATAAATTATACTTTTTTTTTTCTAAAGTTGCTAAAAAGTTCAGTTTATTTATATTGTCTACGACGTAAATTTGTATTAGTCGTTGTCGTAACGTATACATTTTTTTTTTCTTTTTTTGTAACAAAGTTGATAGCAATTATTATAACATCATACGAGAGAAAAAGTAAATGATAAATATGTTTGTTTCTTCTTATGTGTATTGCATTCAAATAACACGAATAATATATATATATATTCTTCGATGCTTAAATAAATAAATGACATAACGAGTTTAATCTCGAATTTATCTTCCTTCTGTGGAAAAAAAAAAATATTTTTCTTTTTTCTTTTAATTTATTTTCTAATTTATGTTTTTTTTTTTTCGTCACTTTTTCCTTCGTTTTAAATACCGCAAAGATTTTTCTATTTTCCTCGTTAACGTTAACTTAAACGTTTTTAACGAGAAACGTTGTAATCGATAATATGAATAATATTATTTCATAATTTCATTACCTTCGATACAGATAATCTACTTCAATTCGTTTTAACCTCTCGTATAAATAAATGCAATGTTGTACTTTGCTTCTCAGTTATCTATTTATATTATTTCATTTTAACAAACTTGGGGGGAAAAAGAATTTTTATCTTATAAAGTCACACAAGTCGTGTCACGTGTCACATACTTTATCGTAATATATTGTAACGACCTTAATCAAGATATTATTTTATTTATTTATTATTATTATTATTATTATTATTTTTATTAAATTATTACGAACAAGTGTGCAAAAATTTCTTGTTATAATAATTATTAAATAATTTCGATGACGAAGCAAGCACAGAAGCATTGTGACTGGATTTTAAATAATTATAGTCATTCGTATTTATTGAAAATAGAATCTTTTTTTTTTTTTTTTAATTACATTAAACACAGAAAAAATATCATAAATATATAATATATATTTTTGTTGCAAAATTCTAACAGAATTTTAAATAATTATAAATTGATTATTCAAACTCCCCATCAATTATTCGAACCCCCCCCTCTTTACTATGGTTTCCAAATGAAATAACTAATGAAAGAAGTCGTAATTTAAAAATGTATTTAATTAATTCATCGTCGTTGTTGTTGTGTTGTTGTTGTTGCATACGTGTGCGTGCACGTTCGTGAGTTTATGCGTGTGCATCTCGAGATGTAGTTTTGGTTAGCGTATAAACAGGGGGTGGTTTTAACATCTTGCGAAATGAAAATTGAATAGTACTAGCATAAAATTACTCGAGACGATGAAAGTACGTGCAATTCTGTGACCCTTAACAGTATTTGGATGCAATCCAAGTCGAGCAACGATTCCACGATGACCTAACGCAGAAATAAAATATGTATATGTATATGTACGTATATGTATTAATCTTTTTATTTTATCTATTTTTTTTTTTTTATTAAATTGTTTCAGATTATCAAGTATAATTGTTGATGTTAGGTGGATTAAATAAAATAGTTGTGGGTTAATAAACTCTAAAAATAACTCTTTATTCTAATCCTAGATTAATTTCTTACATTCTAAGTGTTACGACTAGCCGCTTGCTCTCTACCAACTGAACGTACACACGCATGCTGGCTACAATTGTAGCTCTCCACCATAGGCTCTCGACACACACTCATATATATATATATATATATATATATGTGTGTATACATTATAGTATAAAGGTACCATACTCAACATGCTTCCTTACCTTTATACTATATCCCACTATCATTTATTATCATTTCAAATACAACTTTATTTTAAATTTAACATTCTTCTAAATTTTTCAAACTTATCTCTACATAACGCTTTTGTAAACATATCTGCTAGATTTTTTTTCGGATTCTACTTTGATTACCTCGATAATCTTTTGTTCTACACTCTCATGTACATAGTGATAGTGAATTTCAATGTGTTTTGAGTTTTTCGTAAAATTACCGTACTTTGCAATATTTATTACCCCTGAATTATCTTCGTATATTTTAATCGGTTTTTCCATTTCAATTTCAAATACTTTCATTAGTTCCTTTATATATTTTACTTCAGTTACCAATTCCGATAATGCTACATATTCGGCATATGTTGACGCTTTGGTAATGCACTTCTGTTTTCGCGATTTCCAATAGATCAAGTTTCCATATAATCTAATCGCATATCCTGTTGTTGACTTTCTATCTGAACTATCACCTGCCCAATCAGCGTCTACATAACAATCAACAGTCTCATAGTTCTCATTTTTATTGTAACATAACTTTAAATCTTTGGTACCATATACATATTTCAAGATTCTCAAAGCATATCTAAAATGTGTACTCGTATAACAATTCTGAAATCGGCTAAGGTAGTTTACACTATAACTTATATCTGGCCTTTTGCCCGAACTAATATACAACAAGGCCCCTAGTAGGTTTTTATACATAATATTTTCATTGCAACAATCCGGTTTTTCTACATTTAATCTTGTTTCCATTGGGGTATTATAACACTTACTATTTACTACATCATATTTATCTGCTAGCTTTTCTATATATTTACTTTGACTTAATTTCATTTCATTCTTCTCTATATTATAGTCTATCTCTATACCTAAGTATTCTTTAATTTCTCCCATGTCTTTAATTTTAAATTTTTCCCCTAATAATCTTTTAATAACTTTAATTTTATTTTTATTTTTACAACATATTATTATATCATCAACATAATTCATTAAGTAGACTTTATTATCTCCTGTACCGTGTACATATAAACATAATTCTATACCATTTGTCCTAAATCCTAAGCTTTCTACATACTTATTAAAACATCTATACCAATCTCGTGGACTCTCACTTAGACCATACATTGACTTTACTAATTTCATAACTCTATCTGTGCCATCACTAAAACCTTTAGGCTGTTCAATATATACCTCTGAGATTACATCTCCATACAAGAAGGCTGAATCTACGTCTACTACTTCAATTGTCAATCCATTAAAGCAACAGAAAGATAACAAAAACTTCATAGCCTGATTGCTCGCTACAGGAGCATAAATATCATCAATTGCATTTTTCTGTTTAAACCCTCTGGCAACCAATCTTGCCCTAAATCTACCATTCACCTTTTTAGTATATACTCATTTGGTATCAATAATATTCTTACTATTTTTCCTATTTACTAAAACCCAGGTTTTGTTTTCATTTATATTCTTAATTTCGTCTTTCATCGCTACTTCCCATTTCTCATGTTCCTCGCAATTTAATGTTTCCTCAAATGATTGAGGTACATTTATATCCATATAGTTTACAGAGATGCAATACGTTGTAGGATCTCCAAATCTTTTTACCTTATTTCTTGTTCTCTGTGATACACTCTCTGGGTCTCTATTGCTTTCATTTTTCCACTCATTACTTCCAATTTTCTCATTAGTGTTTTCTACTTCATTATTCTTATCTTCATCACTATCTCTAAGTTCCTCCTTGGTTTGCACAGAAATAGGAGTACCATTTTCTAAATTTACAAAATTAAATTTTTCATTTTCATTCTTTTCGTTTCTGTCTTTGGTTCCATTTTCACCATAAATCAAATCATTCTCATTTTCAATTACTTCAACATGTCTTGCATCTATAACTTTATTATCGACTAGAACTCTGTAACTATCATGATTGTACCCAACCAAAATCCCTAATCTTGATTTATCATCCCATTTTCCTTTTCTTAAAACTTCTGGGACTCTTACAAAAACCTTACTTCCGTATATTTTTAAATGTTTAATATTTGGTTTTGTACCAAAGAAAATCTCATAAGGAGTTTTATTTTCCAGCGTATTGGCTATCGTACGATTTTTCAAATACGCTACCGTTTTCATTATTTCAGGCCAATACTAAATATTAACTTTTTCTTCTCTTGCTAAGCATCTGCCCATGTCCATTGCTGATCTATTGTACCTTTCTGCTACTCCATTGAGTTCATGAACATATGGGGGACAATTTAATATCTCAATACCCTTACTTTTTACGAAATCATAAATTCTCTTATTTAAGTACTCTGTACCATTATCACACCTTAATTTTTTTATACCTTTACCGAATTGGTTTTCTACTAAGTTTACAAATTCAATTAGACAATCAGCTGTCTCATCTTTACTTTTAATACAATATATCTTAGTACATCTACTATAATCATCAATGAAACTTACAAAATATCTTTCTCCTTTGTAACCAGGAGTCCTATGAGGCCCATTTAAGTCTGTGTGAATTACCTCTAATATTTCTTTTGACCTAGTCCGCTTATTTTCAAATGGTACATTAGCCATTTTGCTTTGCTTACAATTTATACATTGCATAAAACCTTTTTCTATCTTATCTGGTAACCCATCGAGCATTTTATCCCTTACTAGTTTATTTAAATACCTAAAATTTATATGGCCAAGTGCTCTATGCCATTTTTCTTTACTTGTTATTTTAACAGAATTTGGGTAAACATTATCCTTATTATTCTTACGTATAAAGCTAGTCATATGATACAAACCATCAGTCTTTTCTGCTACTGCTGTTAATTTATGATAATTATTATAAATTTTTGCATATTTACCAGATGCTACTACTTTATTCTTCTCGGTTATTTTCGATATGCTTAATAAATTTCTTTTTATCCCTTCTACAAAAAATACATTTTTTAATTCAACATTTGTTTCATAGTTATACGTTTTGAACACCGTATTTACGCTTCCTATCTTAGTAGCTTTTAACTTTTTATCATTTGGGAGGATAACTTCTATTGGGTTTCTCAAATCTGTTATATCACATAGATATTTCTGATCATTTACGATATGATCTGTGCAACCACTATCAAGTAACCATTCTATAATGTTCTCATTCTCGTTTTCACTCTCACTACACTGGTTTACATTTCCTTGAACTACCTGTGTTGCCCAGGATTCGTGCGATGATTTCTGTTGTTGTTCATGACCTCTTCCTCGACCTCTGTACGTGTTGCCTCTGTGAGACCCCATTTGTCCTCTCGATGACTTCTGATATTGTCTTTGTTTGTTATGCCAGCAATCTTTTATATGATGTCCTGTTTTGCCACAGTTAAAACATTGACCTTTAGTTTTAACATTAAATGTACTCGTATTTATTTTATGTTCACTATCATTGGCATTTATCTTCTTTTCTCGAATCTTAGATTTTATTAAATCAACAGTCTTTTGATCTTCTGGCACCAAATCAATAAAATCTCCAATATGTGCATAACTAGATGGAAGTGC
Organism: Polistes metricus; assembly: GCA_010416925.1. Classification (NCBI taxonomy): domain Eukaryota; kingdom Metazoa; phylum Arthropoda; class Insecta; order Hymenoptera; family Vespidae; genus Polistes; species Polistes metricus. The sequence continues at coordinate 71,172 of QUOH01000101.1, forward strand.
TTTTATAATATATCTCATTTTCTCTTCTTCTAATAATTTTCCGCCAGCCTGTTTAAACTCATTACAGGCTTTTTCAAATTCAATGAAAAATTCATCTACTATGTGATAGTTTTCCAATTTTATTTTATCTAATTTATTCCGATTGATTATTTGCAGTGCAGTTGATTTACTTGTGTATAAAGTTTCTAATTTATTTATCATTTCAAGCGTCGTCGTACACTCACTCAGATATTCTAATTGTTTATCGGATACAGAACTAATTAATATCGTTTTCGCTTTTAGATCTAACTTTTTCCAACTAGCTTCATTTTCTGTATCCAACCTTTTCCTTATTGCAGGCTTATCACATTCTTTATACTCTAATAAAGTCAAAAGTCTAAATTTCCATGCACTATAATTAACTCCATCAAATATTGGAATACGAATATCATCAATTCTTGCTTGATCAGCCATTTATTCTTCCTTTTATTATCTTTAATTTTTAACTAACCTCTTTAGCCATATGTTAATTAAACACTTACTTTTATATTGTAACCACGCTCTGCTACCATGTTGATGTTAGGTGGATTAAATAAAATAGTTGTGGGTTAATAAACTCTAAAAATAACTCTTTATTCTAATCCTAGATTAATTTCTTACATTCTAAGTGTTACGACTAGCCGCTTGCTCTCTACCAACTGAACGTACACACGCATGCTGGCTACAATTGTAGCTCCCCACCATAGGCTCTCGACACACACTCATATATATATATATATATATGTGTGTATACATTATAGTATAAAGGTACCATACTCAACAATAATAGGTACAAATATTTATCAATAATTATTATAACGATCTAATTAATTGTTTATCAGAAAATTGGAAACATTTAATTCAATTATATTTAATCGTTAAATAAAAATGAATTTATTTTCGACGAATACTTTTGTTTTATTAGAAATTTATTTCTTTTTTTTTCTTCTTTTTTTTCTATTTTTATTTATTTTCTTTTAAATAATACGTGTAAGATGTTGGAAAGGATGATTAATCATTAGTTAGGGAAAATAATGATCGAAGAAAGTTTAACGTGACGATGATTCTCTGAGACACACGTACACACACGCGCAGATGTATTATTGTGTCTGTGTATGTGTGTGTGTGTGCTAGTCGAGCCGCTTAGATCCTAATTTTACGCCGTCAGGTTACTGGACCTTACGTAACTACAAATCCGCGAGTTCTAAGATTAGGCGCCTATGCAGACCCAGAATCATGGATTTGGTTACAAGGAATGGTCTATCTGTGTTTCAATGTGTATTTTATTATATTATATATTTTATTTTTATTTTTATTTTTATTTTTATTTTTTTAATAAATTTTCATCTCTTGTGTTGCACGCGCACTCACCCTCGAATCTCTAAAAAAAAAAAAGCACACGCACAAATAATAACGCACAATAATATAAAATAATTTATAAATATTTATTATATTATTGTTATAATAATTGAAAAGATATTTTCTCGTTCGAAGTGATTATATATTTGTCATACATTATTCTTTAATTTTTTTTTTTAACATTTTAATAAAATTAAAAAACAAAATGAAGTCATAAAAATATATTTCAAATATATTTTGACAACGTTTTAAAATGAACAATAGGATCTAAAAACGTTTGAAAAAATAATTGTTTAATATTTCTATACGATAGTGTGTGTAAATAGAATTAAAATTTTTATAAAGCACACCACCACCCTGTCAACAAAATGAATTCACGTTGTTTCCTTTTTTTAAACGTCATTTTTATGTTTCTTTTTGATTTTATTTTTATTTTGATCGAGGTAAACGATAAACAGAACGACGTTAAATATCCTAAATGACATATTTTCTTCTCCCTAATCTTGTTTTATTTTCTTTTTTTCTTTCTTTCTTTCTTTTTCCGTACACCCTGAGACGAAAATACAAATTCGTCCGAAGATATGTGCCTCATCGTAGAGCTGGGCGTAATTAACCGTTCCTAAAATAACTGATTGTCACGAACGTAGGAGAACGAGTTTAACGATTTCACCTTACTCTCCACCGTTTAAATTAGTTTAGTCTAGGAAGTGATTTAACCTGGTCACGATTCAGTTTAGAATTGTATTCATGATTCATAATAGAAACTGAAATGATATTAAATATATGAGGGATGATATTGAAGGGAGGAGGAGGAGGGGGAAGAGGGGGGAAAGTAATATAATTTTATCTAAAATTTATATATCTTCGATTATATATTAATCTGATTGTAAGTTCAATGTTAATTTATTACAACGAAGATAAACTGATAGATTAAAAAATATATATATATAATAATTATAACACGCAATATTATTCTTAGGAATAATTAATCTAGAAAAATTCTTATTAATTTATATCTCTTTCTATTCCTATCAAATAACTAATCGATAAATTTAGTACATCTACTGTATAATTATAAATAATTAAAAAGAATACGAATCCAATGAAATTAAATATACCAAAAATAAAAATAACACGCAGGGTGGGTGTGAGGGGTAAAAAATAATTAAAGGACCATATGATTTTTTAACAAACAAACCAACAACCAACCCCCATTAAAAATATTCGTTCGTATTTATATGCGGAAGTATAGAAAACCATATATATGTGTATATGTGTATATATTAACATGTAATAGATAGGATAGATGAAATTGATGGGAGTGGGGGAGGAAGGGGTGGTGGAGGTGGTGGTGGAGGTGGTGGTGGAGGTGGTGGAATACTTAGAATTAGATGATACATTAAATACTCGATCAAATCTTTAATATCTCATGTTTTAATTGCATATATATTATAGTATAACTTTTTTCTATTTTTTTTATCTATCAGACATTTTTACCTCTGCCTTTTCCTAACTTCTTCTTCTTCTTCTTCTTCTTCTTCTTCCGTCTCTGTCTGACCTTAAACGAGAGAGTCAGTCCACGACACTCGGCGGGCTAAATATGGAACCGGCTGAAAGCACACACTGGTTATTTTCAGATACAGAAAGATCTTCTGTAGCATTACCTAGCTACGTAAAGCTACTACTACTACTACTACTACTACTACTACTACTACATTCGCGTATCTTTTCCAACATGTAATCTGTTCTCTTCTTCTTCTTCTTCTTCTTCTTCTTCTTCTTCTTCTTCTTCCTCTTCCTTTTGTCATCTTTTATTCGAGTAAATAGTCTATGTACACCATAGACCACCACAATCATCACCACAAACCACCCCCCCCTCAACCAACCCTCAAAATCATTTTTTGGGTATCATACGTAAAGTGACGTATTCTCTTTTCATCTGACATTCAAGATGATGTTTCAGAAGAAGAAAAAGAAGAGGTTAAATCATGCAATCCTTTCAAATTTTCATTGTATCCTATTTTCTATTTTTTTTTTCCTTCTTTCTTTTTTATTTTTTTTTCGTTCTATTTCAACGAGAAATATTTTTAGACGATCTTTGAAACTTGTCGATAATACGATTACGTTTATCGTCGTTAAACTATTATTATATTAGAGGGGAGATACGTTTAGAAGATATATTTTTTTTTATTAACTATTAAGGGTGTAATATTATGTTATAGATTCTTTATCGGATATAAGAATTTTATTTTGTAATCGTTTTAAATGTGTTTGATATTAATAGACAAAAATTCATTAGAATTTAATTGTATTATTATTAATTAGTATTGTCTCGTTAGTATCAATAGGTAAATGGTCTTTTATTTTCTTTTTTTTCATTTGTTAACTGTAATCTTTTTTTATTAGATATTCTAAGTTTACAGTTAAACGACACGTGTTGTCACTTTTAATGTATTGATATATATATACATATAAAAAAAAGAGAAAAAAAAAAGAAATAAGAAACCTATTATTAATCAAGATTTCTTTTTTACTATTCGTACATTTAAAACCAATATCTCAACAACTGTATAAACAAGTCTTAAGCGAGAGGGTAATTAACTGGCAATCTCTTCAAGAAATCGATAATGTAATACATAAATACATATATATGTGTGTGTACATTATTTGAATGTACGATAATAACAATTGCATAAAATAATTTATAATATTTATGACATTTACTAAAAGTTTCTATTCGCATCATTGATCATAATACAATCATATTATTCTAAGTTCTTAAACTTCGATCAAAAATACTTTCAAAGAAAACATTACAAACAAAGTAAAAGTTTCAATAAATCAATAATTATATATTCTCATTCTTTACTAATTATTCTTACTTCATTAATTACATTAGTAATTATTAAGTAGATTACTTTATTAATTACATTACTGATTCATTAATTACAAAAATATATTCGTAAAATTTTTCAATAATAATTGTTACGAATATATAACAACACACATATACACACACATGTAGTATTACATAAATTCCATATGTGATTTAATTAAATCCCCTATTATATTTTATTCTTCATATACGTGCATCAATAATATAAATCACCATAAATCAAAAGAAATAGAAAAAGAAAAAGGATAACGGGGGGGTACGAAGTGCAACGATATTTATCTGGGTTGTTTTTATTGTTCGATTAAATAATAGAAGGTAGAGTATAACGATATACAACAAATATGTATATAAAAAAAAAAAAAGAAAAAGAAAAAAAAAAGTCTCTTTCTAGATGATGTCAAACGAGTCCAAAGTGGGAGGTGGTAGGTTGGCGGGGTGGCAGGGGGGGGAAGAGTCGTTAAAGAGGAAGGTCGAAGTCCCCCCACGTGTTTCAATTCAAGGTCTCTGTTATGTTAGATTCTTTTTCCTCTTCCTCCTCCTCCTCTTCCTCTTCTTCCTTCCTCCTCGTTCGTATCCCACCTTATCACGCTTTCTTTTTCTTTCTTTATTATGGCTTTCTCTCTCTCTCTCTCTCTCTTTCTCTCTCTCTTTCTCCCTCAATCTATTCGTTCGTTCTTGACTTTTACGTAAGCAAAATAAAAGGATGAAAAAGAATGATACCAAAGCAAACCTCATTGAATTTACCATCACGGATGCTTCGTTTTCTTCGAAAGAACATGCCAACGCACGTAAACCGGTATTCGAGCCTCCTCTATATTCCCATCTTCTTTTCCTCATTCTCCTCACCCTTCTTCTCCTCCTCCTCCTTCTCCTCCTCCTTATCCCCTTCTTTCCTTCTCTATCTCTTTCATTATATCTTATTCTATACTAAAGCAACACACTCTGAATTTACCGTTGGATTCCTGTTCAAGTATATATATGTATACATATTCGTAACTTTAAATGTCATATATATACTCGTAAACTCCACTTCGTTTTTTGTATAGAATAGGGTGTCAGATGTTTTATTTTTATTTTTATTTTTCTTCTTATTTTTCTTCTTATTTTATATAAACGTTTTGAGTATATTTTACATTTGAAAATATATAAGTCACTAGGTTTATTCAAATAAAAATTTATAGAGATCTATATATATCGTATTACTGTGTGTATATATAAATATTGTATTTAAGGATAATTATTTAATGGATTTTGTTATATTGAAAATCATGAATAAACGTATTCTTCGTTTAAACGCCCTGACCTCGATCCAAATAGATTCTTTTTCTTTTTTTTTTTTTACACTTGACGTTATGACAGAATAAATATTAGTTGTAGAAATGAATAAAAATCTATTAATTTTGATGGTGTAATAATAAACAACATACTTTTAATATGGTAACAAATTTTTGTTTATTATTTATTTATTATCATTATTATAATTTTAATAAAAGTGGATAACAATTTTTATATCGGTTTTACAATTTATATTTAAACATTTGAATCTATATTTAATACATGATCTATATTTGCATAACATTTTGTATTTGCTTTTTTTTTCTTTAGTTTGAATAATAAATAAAATAATACGTCTGTGTGTGTGTGTGTTATTTAAAATGATTGTTTAATTTTGTTTTTCTTTTTTTTTTTTTTTTCTAGCAAGGAATCAACTTCAGCAATCGTCAAGCAACACGGAGGATTATCAAAGTTACTCAGATGATCGCAATTCGTCATCCCCCACGCAAGACAAAGTAAGTCCGAATGTCTTGAAAAATACCACGAATGGAATCGAAAAAAGAAAACGTGGTAATTTGCCGAAACATGCAGTAAAAATTTTAAGAAAATGGCTATACGAACATATGTACTGCGCATATCCCACCGAAAGCGAAAAATCATACCTGAGCAGAGTGACGAATCTCACAGTATTACAGGTAACATTTTATTTATTATTCATTTTATTTTAATGTCTTATTATTTTATATTTCATTTTATATTATTTAATGTAAATTAATTATATATAGTATATATATATAATTAGTTTATAAATATAGATTATTTTCAACACGTGATAATGATAATATTACATACAATCATAGTTATTCGTAACCGCTTTATATAAAAGTATAAAGTAGTACAAAATAAAATATTTCAGGTCGATACGCGTTTTATACATTATATATACATTTTGTATCATTGTTATAATTATAATACTCTGTTACGAAATACATAATAATTGTATAGATTTAAAAAAGATACCACCAAAATCATGTTAACATATTTAAAACATTCAATATTATTATAAGAATATAGAAATTGTTATATACAAGTAGGGGGAGGGGGGGAATTATTTAAACACAGATAACATGAACTTTCTTCAAATGAAATCGACTAAAATCGTTAAAATTATATCGATAAGAAAATAATGACATTAACATATTTAATAATATTTTTCCTTCTGTTATATATAGGTATGCAATTGGTTCATAAACGCCAGAAGGCGTATTTTACCCAAGATGATTCGAAGTAATGGTCTAGATCCCCTCGTATACATCATATCCCGCCGCGGTAAAAAAATGGCTGCGAATTATCAGCAATCGGCGGGAAATAAAAGAAACAACAACCAAAATTGGGATCCCTCAAATGTATCCCGTAAATCTTCTAATAAAAAAAGAAAGAGGGATCACGACTACGACGATCCAAGCATATCTAAGGACGAATATGTGTAAGTTCATTTTTTAATAATCACGCTTCCTTTTATAATCTCCTTTATGTTGTAAGACTAATTATTTGTGGAGGTGGAAAACGTTAATTATGCATCATATTTACGAATGAACGAACGAATGTTACAGTGCGAGTGTGCGTAAAATATAATTTCATTCATTTAACAAAAATAAATCAATAACTCGGGTGTTGAAAAATAATTGTACATAAGCTTCTTTTTGTTTTTTTTTCTTTTCATTTGAAAATCATCCCATGTTTTTAATAATCAATTATAAAACATCCTATATAGATATAATATGGTTGAATGTTTGAAATAATTAGATATCATTAAATACATGGAAATGCTTCTTCTGCTTCTTCTGCTCATATACGTTAATATACATTTATTTACTAATTGTATATCTAATCGTTAATGATATTTTATACAGAAGCGAAGAGGATAGTATTCATGACTCTGCCAGCAGTTCGCATAGTGAAGAGGAACGAACTGCAAATAATTGGCAAAGTGTCATTGTATATCCTCGGTCACAAGTGGTGCAAGAAGTTTTTGTACCAGTTTACAACACACAACTACACCCAGCACAACGGGGGTAAGAGACCAAAAAAAAAAAGAAGAAGAAAAAAAAACAAATACGCGACAACAACCGTTTTCCACCTTGTTATATTACATTATCTTCGAAATGATATACAAAAATGAATGTATAATCGATTTCATTTATTTATTAATCCTCTAATTACATTATACGCCACTGAAGTGTCTTTCAATGTAAATCATTTTATTCATTTTCGTCATTTCTAAAGTTTTGACACGCATTATTTTTTTGTTTTTATATCAATGTATTTTAATTTGTTATATAATCTCCCCCTCCCCTACTTGACAATACTACAACTTTTTCATAGTTAGAGAATTAATGAAACGTTTCGTTTTTATTTTCCTTTATTTTGTTTTGTTCTTTTTAGCAATTTCAATAATATTTCATACCGTTTTAATATTAATAATTTTCTTTAATTTTCTTTTGTTTTTTTTTTCTTATAGAAATAACACACCAGCAAGAGGAGAACAACAACCACTGTCTTGGAACGCGCCAAGACAGCATTTGACAACGACTCCTGACGTACAGCAGGAAACAGAAATTTATACTACCTGCGAACACAATAATTCTCAGGATAATCGAGGAGAAAACATCAAACAACAAGATAATCTCGCTCCTCAAATGAATAAAGTCGAAGAAAAAAAACAATGGGTACTGCAGCATTTACCAGAACAACGTCGACAAGAACAATCACCTAACGAGGAAGTGCCTAGAGAAGATATAAATTTTTTGCTTTTTGTCGATGTAGCAGTCCTAGTACAGAAATTTGAAAATGAGGTGAAAAGCAGGAAAGCTGCTTAAGAGCAGGAAAGACAAACTGCTGAAGAGGAGCAGAAAAAACAAGTTGTTGCGTTTATCCTCGAGGAATTAAGCAACCGTTCTTGAAAAAATCAGCACCACCAAGGACAAAAGACAATAATGCGGTGCTGATTCTGTTGTTAATGTTGTTGTTTCTTTATTATATGTGTATTTTGTTGTGTGGTGATTTTCTTGTCAGTGACTTCAAGACTTCTTCGTACCAATAGACAATGTTGTATAAAGTTAAACTAAAAAGTGAAAAAGAAGAAGAAGAGAGAATTAGAAAGGTGGAAAACAAATCATTGCCATAAAAAAAGAAACAAATTCGTTGTCAAAAGAAACCAATGCTCGTCGAAATAATTTTTCATTTATTTTTAAAATATCTCTAAAAAATATTTATGTATATATGCGACTCGATAATCGGACTTAACGGAACCCCCCCCCTAATCGTTCCGTTCATTATTATTATTATTAACTGCTGATTTCAAATTTAATATTTTCCGTTTCTTATTGACTACACTATTTAATCTTGTGCTGTATATTATAATGTATATTACTATGTTCATAACTCATTTTTTTTAACATATTATTATTATATTATTATTAATATTATATTATTATTTTTATTTTTATTATTATAAATATTATATTATTAAGTAATAATATCTAAAATCTTACGCATTATCCATATGCGTTTCTCTTTTTATTGACAAAAGAAAATATAATTAAAGTTCTATCTCTTTTTCTAATTTATATCTTTAATTTTTTTTTGCTTTTTTTTGTTTTTTTCCTTTCTTTTATAATAATTTTCTTTCTTTTTAAATAATTAAGAGAGAGAAGCGTTTAAAAAAAAAAGAAAAAGAAGAACAAGTGTAGAGAAGCGATAAAAAGAAACGAGTTTTACATGAAACTAAAAAAATAAAATACGGTGCCAAAAAAAACAGTTAACACAAAATAAAAATATATACCCACTATTATTTACTGATGAAAAAGAATAAGAGTAAGAGAAAACGGGACAAAAAAAATATGAGCGCGGGGTTAACGACAAAAATGTATGCACTTTCTATAAAAAAAAAAAAAAAAAAAAGAAAAAAGGAAATAGAACGAAATTAAGCCAAACAAAATCAATCAATGAAAAGAAGACGCACAGACGTAAACGAAAAATAAAAAGAAGAAGAAAAAAAAAAGAAAAAAGAAACATGCATCACAAATGTGCCTTTTTTTTCTTAAATGGACTGTTTCAAAAAGCAATGTATTAAATTAAACGTAATTATTGAATTACGTGTAAACTTCGGGAACGATCTCATTCGACTTTTAAAAACAAAAAATTTAATAGTCGTCAATTAATAATAAAACGTCTGCTTTATAGATAATGTAACATCTACAGCACATAAGATTTCATAAGGCCGTTACTTTCAATAGAGGACAATTCTTAATAATTGCAATAACCCGTTACCGTAAGATACATAAGACTCATAAGAAGGGTCATCATAACTAACATAAGAACCGACAAAACTGAACTAAACTCCTTCACTCTCCTCTATAACTCTTCTATAACTCCTCTATAACTCCTCTATATCTCCTGGCCGTATTCCCCGGCTGCCCTTTTATACCTTTTCATCGAACGACGAAGCATCGGCCTCCCCCACGGGTGACGCATACAGCCTCTATTCCCCACACTTAATCTTAAGAATACCGATATCATAAATAAACATCCGCACGCACTCACACTAGTGCAGGCGCCATCGTGCACGAACCTGCATAAGACGTTTACAATAAATAATAATAATAATAATAATAATAATGATAATACTAATTATAAATAAGTAACAATTAAGCAAAATGAAACGTAAAAAGATGAAAGAAAAAATAGTTAAGGATGAATGAACATCGTCTCCTGAGCTTTATTCAATTTTAAGGCCAGCGTTCCTCGCAGTTTTATATACGTACATATATAAATACATATAAATATTAATATTTACATATACAGAAGAAAAAAAAAAGATAGTAAAAAGAAACACATATGCAGTTAAAAAAAAAAAACATATACGTTTCATATATTTACAAGTAATGAAAAAGCGTAACATCAAAGTTAACTCGCAATTAAAAATTTAATCGAAATATAACGATTAATAATAAGAAAAGAAAAATGACTAATACATTACTTTCCAGTTACACGAGAATTTGTTTTAAAAAAGATATTTTGTGGAAAGAAAATAGTGTTCGATTAAAGTGACGATTAAAGATTATTATTTTACGTCTACGAGAAAATATATGTTTACTTAAAACGAAATAGTAAAAGCTCGATTCTCGGCTTAATTTCATTTACATTTATATAACTATTATTTAATATTTATATTATAATCTTTAAAATCTATCGGTAATATAGTTAAAAACATTTAACCGCTACCTTTTTACATTGGTAATATGATTTTTTGTGTATGTGCAGTTATTAATTTTAATATAATTTATAATAATTCAGTAATTGTAACACGTGGATCAAAGAATTGTTCCATTATGATCAAAATAATTTTGCATGCAGTCTTACTTGTGTATTTTTGTGTCAACTTTTTAACTACTTCACATCTTTCCAAGGATGATTTTCTTGTAATAATATAGCACTCAGATTTGTGTTTTTAATAGTGCCAATATAGTTAAAAAGTTAAATAAAAGTCTTCAATACGGATTGATATTAAAATTAAAGCGAAACTTTCGAAAGAGAATCGAGCTAAGAACGAAAGAAGAAATATAAAAAAAGAAGAAAAGAAATCGAGTTTTAATACTAATTCTGAATAAGCCTTAAAAACATAATCGTATCTCTCATTGTTAGATTATTATTTTCCTAATGAAACGATAACTCGATTATTATATAAAAAAAAAAAGATCACATAGACATATTTTACATATGATAATATTAATAGATACAACAAAAAAAGGAAACACAATTTTTAGTGTTAAGCATTACGGCCTTTATGCTCCTAAATTTCTAACAATAGGGGCATCTCTTGTTAAACAAAAAAAAAATTTTGTATAATTGTACAGTAAACTCTCGTATTATAATGCAAATTTTTACAATGCACTGTATACAAAATTATAAATAAATTTATCTATTAATTGTCTTTAAATAATTAATTATTATTATTAATGTTAAATATAATTAATTATATATTTAGTTTTTCGTTGAAACATTTTTATTAACTTTTTAAACTATGTACTTTTACGCGTAAAATACAGAAAGTGTGTAAGCAACAATAGTCTGATGAAAAAAAAGAAAAACAAAAAAAGAAACAAAATTAATAACAGTTATTCCAATATATTATTAGATTATATTGTGTTGTTAGAAGATTAAAATATTATCTTTAAAACACGAGAGATTTCATTTAAAAAACAAGAGTTTACTGTATACCAAATGTTATTCTCAGGATTTTTTACTCGTATTTCTATATCAAATGATATCTTACTTTCTCCTATACTTTCCCAACAAGTTAAATAGAGTAAAAAAGGTCGATTTCATTTGTATATTATCACACAAAATATGTAATGCGTTTTTTGTAAAAAGTACAAAATTACAAGTGGCGCGCGGGTGCCTTTTAAATATAAAAAGGAAAGAAAAAAATATAAAAGAGAAGAACAAGAAATATTAAATAAATAGAGTTAAGATAATTTATCAAAGATCTCTGTTTCTAAAAACGACTGACGACGATGAGTGGTCACTAAAAATGATAACGAATCAAACGAAAACGAGAAAAAGAAAAAAAAACAAGAAAAAAGAAAATAATTTACCTTGAAAACGAGTCGCCGGTGGTTCTTCTTTGAATAACTGCGAGTACCGTTTGTTAACGTTCCAACGATATTTAAAATTCTTCCTTAATTTTATCTTATGATGATCAACGTTAGAACAAATATATCAATAAAAAAAAAAAAGAAAATATAAAATGTTGAAATACTGTATGTAATTTTGGAATTTATTACAATTTCCAAAAGGATAAGAAAAAAAAAGAAAGAAAAGAAAAAAGGAAAGATATTGCGTTTCTACTTAAGTTTGTTTGAATATAAATATAATTGTTGTTTCTTTCCTCCCTTATATAAATATATATTTATATAAATTTATAAAATAAATTTAAAAAAATTTAATAAATTTATTAAATATATATTTATATATATATATTTATAATTGACTTTTTCAGACTTAAGGCCCAAATGCGCATTTAAACTGTACTTACTACTTAAACACAACCGACGATGACTATTATTAATCTCCTATAACTGTCTGATATTTTCAAACGATAAATATACAATTATAATAGGTTTTATGTTTTTCTCTCTCTTTTTTCTTTTTTTTTTGCATTATAACCGATGCTAATATCATTATTATTATTATTACTTTCGAACTAAATGAACTAATTGTATTATTATTATTATTACAATTATATATATTATTCTTATCCTTTTATTATTAATATTATTTTAGCATTATTATTATTATTATTATTATTATTATTATTATTATTATTATTGTCTTATCATTTCATATATATATGTTAAGATTATTATTACATTATAATTATTATCTCAGAACCTTTTTTTTAAAAGAAGCATTTTTGATTATTGTTTGTCCTTTTTCTTTTTATTTTTTTTTTTTTTTCATTGCGCTTTAGTAAAATTTGAAACATTTAACAAACGTAGCGAAAAATTGTTACAGTGTTGTTTCATGTTACTCGTTAAGAAAATGAAATTAAAAGAAAATAAAAAGAAAAGGAAGAAACGATGATACGAGAGAAAGAAAGAGATAATACAGAATAATTAATACTATCTCTTGATTCTTTTTACATCTTCCTTTAATTCTTACGAAAAAATAATTCTAATGAATGAAGAAGAAAAATACAAAAATTAACCCTTCGTCGGAAAAACGTGGAACCCAGCCAGCCACATGCTTGAATAATTATTTTTATATTTCAATTTTAATTATATAAATAACAACATTTATTATATTAAATAATATTCTAGCAAAACCCCTCTTCCCCATCCCGAAGAGTATTAATAAATTATTTCTAAATTTTGTTCTTTTAAATAACGATAACATCGAAATAATCGAACCCACCCCTCCCCCCGCCACCCATTGACGACGCAGGATTAATTTAAAAGAAATAAAATAGAAAAAATAAAAAGAAACGATCGAATAACGATATTTTTCAAGTTAATATTTAGCGTGTATAATAATTATTATTATGTACATGTGCCATAGAAAAAAAATAATAATATTTCCGATTAATCTTAAGGAGATCATTCTCTTTGTTATTATTATTATTATTATTTCGTTAAGGGGTTTATATAAAAAATAGAATTAAAAGAAGTGAATAAAGATGAAAATGAGAAAAGAAAAGAAGCAAACGAAACCACGTTTCGTACACCACGTGGATGGTCAAATTTATTTTCTCTTTTTATCGATAAAATATAAAATAAAGCAAGAATTGTTTTTTTTTTATCCTTTTTTTCCCTTTAAGTTCAACGCAAATTTTGTTGGCAAAATGAAACGCGAAATAATTAAATGAAAATCGTAAAAATCATAAAATGTGCTTTAGAAAATACAGTTGTAATGGCGTCCTAACCTATATAGGTCAGTGATCAAAAATAATTCTATTTTTATGAATTTATAGGAACAAAGTATAAACATTTAGATGCTCGACGTATTCTTAACACATAGGAATAATACAATGTATCATAAAAGTTCATAAAATATGCTTTAAAACAAAATTCTATAAATAATTGCAATGGCGCGTGTCTTAGCCTATATAGGTCACCGATCACAAAAATAATTCTATTTTTTTATTAATTTATAGGAACAAAGTATAAACATTTAGATGCTCGACGTATTCTAAACACATAGGAATAATACAATGTTTAATAAAAGTTCATAAAATATAACTGTAAAAAAAAAAAACAAACAAACATTATAATATATTCCATATAGAAAAAAATAATTACTTTATTATATAAATTTTTACTTAAAAAGGGCTAACGTTTAACGGTTGTTTATTTTTATTTTGTTTTGTTTTTTATTTAATACAAAAATAATGTCAAAAATAAATTCGAGGAAGGAACGAAAAGAGAAGGGAAAAAGTTTATTCGAATGCGTCGAAGGTGCGAGTGCGTGACCACCATCTCGAAAGGATGTTATGGTAGGGGTAAAAAGAAGGAAAAAAAAGAAACAGATATAGTGGGGATACATTCGTGATGCGGATCGGTACACACTATTCTACAAACTCGTAATAGAACGCGGAAGGACTTCGAAGTGTTCGAATAAAGCGCGGTCAGTCTGAAAATCGACGTTATGCGTGTAACTACGTTTCCTTCTTCATCATCATCATCATCATCATTCGTCATCATTCGTCGTCATAGTTATTCGCGAATAACAAAAATTTTCTACTTTTTCTTTCTCTTTCATTTTTATATTATATTTTTGTAATAAACAATTTGCAACAGAGAGAGGCAAATATAATTAAAAAATAATATCATAGAAATCCGAGATCATTTCAGAACGTATTCTGATTTAAATCTATCATCTATCTAAGAAAAAAAAAATACACTTCGTGTGTGATAGAAATGTTGTAACATATTCCAAGAGAGTGCCGTTGTATCATCTTTCCGTTCGCGATTCGTAATAATCGAGATTAGTATTTCCATCGATGATATTTCTTCTAATAATATCTACATTATTTTTTATTGATATATAATTTTCGATTGATTTTATTTCGTCGTGTTTTAATATCTTTCTCACACACACACACACACACACACACACACACACACACACACACACACACATACAGTCAAATTTTTCTCAATTGATAAACGTTCGTGCAAATGTTCAAACATTTCAACGATATTCGTACGAGGAGAAATTTAACGATATTATTACGTTATTCATAATAGTGGGTGATAAATTAACAACAACAACAACAACAACAATAAAAAATTCTAAATAATATTAATAGCGGTCTGCTTTAAAAAGCAGCCGCGTGCCAAAAATTATGCCATAATAGCCCCTGTTAATAATCGGTGTGAATACAAAATTAACCCAAATAATGTTGGGAATAATAAAATAATAAAAAAACAAAAATTACAAGAAGAACAAAAAATACAGGGGGATTTAACTCTATTCGACGAACATTTAGCCGATCAAAATTTCAATATTACTTCATGCTAAAGGTACGTACTTACAATTTGTCAGTGTTCTCTTCTCTTTTATAGCGGTTAAGAATCCTAATTGTTAGCTTTTTGCGGTCATCACTCCTGGCGGAAGAAGATCTTCTATATTATGATTATTATTATTATTAATATCATCATCATCATCACTTGTATCGCGTGTATATAAAATGATGTAAGGATAAAATTATCCCTATTATGGTAGAAAAAATTGTTTTCGTTATCGTTTTTTTCAAAAAAAGATCAGACCGAATTTTTATGAAAACAAATAAATAATTATTTGCATTAATATACAATTTAATATACACGTTGGTATTCGATATTTCAAAATTTTATACTCAAATGAGATATTATTTTATATTGATTATAATAATTTGATTTTTATCAATAATTGATTGTCAATTATTTTATTAGAATATAACAAAAGTTCGTTGAAACTTTTACTTTAAAATTGCATAATAAATTGTTTTTTATACAATGTTTATAAAAATATATATATATGCATATCAAAATTAAGCAGATACCACGTGGATAATATTTACTACTACATAAGCACGTTTTAAAGTAGCCCAAGAGTCTGTAAGAAAAGGGGGGGAGGAAAGGAAAAAATAAAATAACCATTAAACATTATCTCGAATAAATATTATATATAAATTTGTAATTTTTTTTGTTTGTTTAAATTATTACTGTACGTATCGTGCGTTCATTGAAAAGTCCAAAATAGTTCAATGCAAACATCAGTGTCATTGTAAATATTCAAGAAATAGTAATCACGTTCTCTCATCGCGTAATAATTTTTTATTATTTTTTCTTGTTTGTTTTTTTTTTTATATGGCCTGCTTCTTGTTAAATTAAATTGTCGTAAAATAAGAAACGCGTAATAAATCGGTCAATCTTTCGACACACGTTTACTTCTCGATATTACAATAACTTATTTAATCAATCAACGTAGATTTTTTTTTTCAAACACGAAAGATAAGTATATGGGAATACATTTTTGTTATTCATTTTTCATCTCTGATTTTATCAAATTCAAAGAACAATTAATTTAGAACGTAATGAAAGAGTTAGATGGGGGGGGGAAGGGGAATTTGTAAATCATTTGCCATTTTATTCTGACTAGTTTTTTATCATTTTATAAATACTACCAAAATTAACATTTATTAAAAATAAAATTCAACGTTTTGAAGAATGAGTATATCTATCGAAAGGGAAAATTAGAAATGAATAGTAAATGTAATTTTGTTTTTTCGATTAATTAGATTATTCTTATTCGGTAATAAAAAAAAAAACTATATCGTTATTATGTCTAACCATAAACAGTAAAAGAAAAGAAAAAAAAGAAAAAAAAAATGTATGTCTAACAACGCGTGAAATTCAAATGTTGCACGATCGCATCATTAAAGTATAAAATATGAAGGCCGCGATTTATATCTCGCATCACATTTCATGTATGAAATACATGAAAAATATACGATAGTATATATATATATTTTTTAATCATTTTTATTTTTTTTTAACACATTCATTACGTTATATATATTATCAAATTATACGAGTTAATAACTCGAACGTAAAGTTGATGAAATGATGAATACAATTTCATAAAATTATAATAAAAAACAAAAATACTTTCTATAAATTAATAAATTGAAATGTTTCGTTTAACATAAAGAAAAGAAAACGAATTTTATTATAATACCGATTCGGAGAGATCTAATACATTATTATATATATATATTATAAAAAAAAAGAAACGAATTACAAACGCGTGATGATGCTTATCACGTATGACAAAATTACAAATTCGCATCACGTATCTTTAACACAAGTAATGAAAACTATTTCGTCCTATATGAAAAGAAACAACTCAATTTCGAATAACTTTCACGATTGATTTATGTCAATCAATTATATATTAAATATCTGATCTATAATTAAAAATAAAAAAAACAAACAAGATATTTGTATTTTGTTTTTAAAAAAAAGCAGCAAAAAAAATCTACTTTACGTTGAAAATTTTTCAATCCACTCAAGTGTATAAACAATCGATAGAATAAATTAAAAATCGATAGATAAATTAATAAATTAAATAAAAAAAAAGGTTCATTTTATATAGAATTTATATTACAAATTATTCATATTTTATATAGAATTTATATTACAATTATTCATTTTATATAGAATTTATATTACAATTATTGATATTTTATATAGAATTTTGATAAAACTAAACTTACATGTGTAACACAATTTACTAACCGTTAACCGAATGTAAGGGAGACACTGGGTCAGGAATTTAGTGAATTTCTATAAGAAAATAAATAAATTAGACACATATCGTATGGTTAAATCAATACTCGATAGATATAAAAAAAAAATATATATATATATATTATCCAGAAATTATGCAAATAAAATGAATAAAATTTCCATATTTAATTTAGCGAGTTAGCTAACCAGTTCGTTAGCCTTCCATAATATTGTAACGCTCCCGCCCAAAACACAGATTTCGTAAAATAACAAGAACAGAACTTTATTAAACAGCGCGAACTCTTACAACCGTTAAGGCTCTTTCTACAGTTTCCCGTATTACAAACACGTCAGTTCTTTCCGAGCTCCTGTCAAGTTCTGTTGATCAACAACTCGTAGCTTGGAAACGGCCTTCACGTCCTTTTTCCAAGGACGGCTCGAAACAGGGCCGTAACACTACTCCCCCTCCTCGAAATTGTCGTCCCGACAACTGCGGTCTTCGTTTGGCGCCCTAACTTTGGCTCAGAGATGAGATGTTCTGCCATGGCCTTCTCTTCGCCGTAACCCGACCTGGTATTCACCCGGAGCATCAACTCACTCCGCCTAGAGGGAAAACCATGGCGTAAAAACCCCTAGGAGGCCGTCGCGCCTGTCAGCAATCTTTCCGTTTCCTTCTTTGGCTCAACGTCCCCACGCTTCCATAGCCTCGCTCTTTCTCCAGGACAGTTTTTCTTCCCTTCAAAGTAGTTCGGAACTGAACGCCTTCCCCCGGGAAACCACGTCTTTCTCTAGAGCTTCATAAGGAACCTTCATAACCACCCTCGGATTTACCAACGAGACGTCGGATCCAGTATCCACCAATATCCTGCACGGCTCCCCATTCACCTTCCCCGCGAAAATAACCGACTCCTGCTCTTTTTTCGCGTGCACGTCCTCCACCTTCCTCACGAGGGGCCTAGATGCTTCAACCGGACTGGACCCCGTCAATCCGGTTCCTGTTAGTTTCCCTTGCGCCTGCCTTCGCGGCACTCCCTTTGGAAGTGACCCGTCCTCCCGCACTTCCAACATGAACTTGCGTTTGCGGAACGCGTTTCCCGCGGAGCCGCCACCTTCGGTCTCCCTTCCCGGCGGAGAGAACCACCCCCGCCGGCGTTCACATCTGAACATCTCTCCGTCGTCCTTTCAGCCCTTCCGCCACCATACGCATTGGAATCCAGCCGTCTAGACATGGGGTTAAAGGCGCAAGCTTCCCCACGTTGAAAACGTGACACCTCCGACGACCTGGCTCTGTAGATTGTTTCGAGCTCCAACGCCCTCACCGCTGCAACACGCAACGACTTAACCCCCTCGATTTTAAGAGTCGTCCGAACCTCGGGGTCCCTGATCGCATTCAGGAATTGGCCGCAAGCGATCTTATCTTGAGTCTCGGCCGTGCACTCTGAGTACACAAATCGGGCCAGGCGCTCCAAATCCGCAGCTAGCACTGCCAAATCCTCTCCAGCCTTCTGCCTCCTACTCGCGAATTCCGTGTAGCTCTTTTGCTGATTCAGACGCTCCCCGTAGCGCAGCTCCAGCCTTGACTTCAGCGCTGCAAAAGAAAATTCCTCGCGGTCCCCGAAAGCCTGTAGAACCGCGCGCGCCTCCCCCCGTAAACTCGTCGCGAGAGCCAACACCTTCGCCGATTCATCCCAGCTATTCGCCCTAGCCACCAACTCAAAATGCGAAAGAAAATCTTCCAAATTCCCCTCCCCGTCGTACGTATCGGGTTTCACGGCATAACCTAACCCTGTCACTTCCACGCGACCTGAATCTATCCCCAAACCGACTTCACGCTGGCGCGGACGCTCCGCGGCTAACATCTGCCCTGTTTCCCTACGCTCCCATCCTAAGAAATCCCCCCGAGAGCAAGAAGGAATACTTAGCTGCGGTCCACTTCGAACTGCTACGTCTGTAGCTTCCAACCGCGCGTTTAATTCAGCGTTTCTCCTCTCCTGCTCCTCCAACTTCCCTCGCTGATAATGCAGCTCCTCCCTGAGCTCCTTCACCAACGACGCGAGAGCCTGAAACTCCGCTCCTTGAACCCGCTCCTTTTCCTCTGCCTGCCTTCCCCGACGACCTCTGGCAGCCATATAAAACTCACGCACACGTTTCCGTACAAAACGAATCAAAACGTATCCCGGACGAGCCCCCAAAAATGTAACGCTCCCGCCCAAAACACAGATTTCGTAAAATAACAAGAACAGAACTTTATTAAACAGCGCGAACTCTTACAACCGTTAAGGCTCTTTCTACAGTTTCCCGTATTACAAACACGTCAGTTCTTTCCGAGCTCCTGTCAAGTTCTGTTGATCAACAACTCGTAGCTTGGAAACGGCCTTCACGTCCTTTTTCCAAGGACGGCTCGAAACAGGGCCGTAACAATATACATATGTATGTTGCGTATATTCATCCACGCTTATAACTTTCAACAGGACGTAATAATAATGCTCGTTTGCGTAATAAACTTTTATATATAAATATTCCTTTTCTTTTCTTTTTTTTTTTATACTCCGCGAGAGAGAGAGAAAGAGAGAGAAATACATTTTTCGACGTTTCTTTTAGGAGCAACGTTCGTTTCTTTTTTTTTTCACCTTTTTTTTCACCTTTGCTCGTAAAACTTCGCGATATTTGGATCGGATACCCAACATTCGAGTACGACTCGCGACAAATACCGTTATTGATCGTAACAGAAGGAAAAAAAAATGAAAAAACAAGGAATAAGAAAAAGTTTATAAGATATAATAAATATAGTAAAAATATATTCAAAAATATATTCATAAATAAATATAGTAAAAATATATTCACGTTTCATTGAAAATTGTTGTATATAATTTATTTATATATATTAATTAGTTTATCATAGCGTTATTTAAAAAGATAATATTTCGTCTAATTGTTTGATACACCATGATTATTGGTGATTGATTTATTTCAATATTTATTTATAAATATTCTATCCTTATATTTTTTCTTATCTTCCTTTTTTTGATTATTTTCTCTCTATAAGACAGTCTTTTTTTTGAAATCTATTAGCTTGGTTTAGAATTCATATACTGGTAGATATATTTAACACGTGATTCGAATCATATACCATCGCAACCATAATTATATATCATTATACCGGGTAGGTAATGTTATTCATGTGCGCTATTACGGAATATCAGCGTTAAATGGAAAACATAGATTACCCTTTTAAGGAAATTAACTCGATTTATACACGAAAACTCTCTATAATCAAATTTAGAAAAATAATTGATCGAATAATTGATTAATTGAAAGAAACATATATAATCAGATTTAAACAAAAAGAAATCATTGAATAAATTCATAGTTAAAAGTGAGTAAAGAAAAATAGAATAATATATATTAGATCGTTTTATTATTATTATTATTAATAAATTTCACGTGCATTACAATACATTGTATTTCATATTACTTAAATGACAATGAAACATATATAATCAAATTTAAATAAAACAAAATCATTGAATAAATTCGTAGTTAAAAGTGAGTAAAGAAAAATAGAATATATATTAAATCGTCTTATTATTATTATTATTAATAAATTTCACGTGCATTACAATACATTGTATTTCATATTACTTAAATGACAATGAAACATATATAATCAAATTTAAATAAAACAAAATCTTTGAATAAATTCGTAGTTAAAAGTGAGTAAAGAAAAATAGAATATATATTAAATCGTCTTATTATTATTATTATTAATAAATTTCACGTGCATTACAATACATTGTATTTCATATTACTTAAATAACAATGAGTGTATTTAATAAAAAAATAAATTGAATATAAAATAATTAAAAAAAAAAAGAAAATATATCGTGAGCGTATAAAATTGATCAAAAATAAAGTCAAGAAATTAGTATTTAGGACAACGTTAGAAGAAGAAGAGGAAGAGGAAAAAATCCCAATTTTAGAATTGAAAAAACAAGACGAGATTAACGGTTTATAGTCAAAAACAGGAATCGATCCACGAATACCAAATTGCAAAGTCGTTTGATTCGTTTACTACCGGTCCAATTCAAGATGGTACGTCGAAATATTCAGGTCGTTAGAATTTGTATTCTTGCGGTGCTCGTTCAACTCTTTCCAACCTTCTTCCCCCCTCTTCCACCCCTTTTATCCATCTCCTTACCTTTTTCCTCGCAGTCTTCTTAACCGAGTTCGGTGATAGCCGTTATATCGACGGTCACGTTGTCTTTCCACGTGTAAACCCCCCTTGCCCCCTCTCCCTTCCCCCCATAGGTTTCCTATCGGTTGACATCAAATCACAACAGACCAAATTTTATTTTCTTTTTTCCTCATAAAAATCATAATAACGTTCACTCTCGAGTATTATCATTTTGTTACATATTTATCTCTCCCATCATTTATATTTTATTACATTTAAACAAAATGAATTCAATTGTATTTATAGTATTGTAGAATATTTATAACGTGTAAAGTATCTGTTTTATCTATTCACACGTACGTTTTTTTCATGCTAAAAAATATATAAACTTAATTTTGAAAATTTCATTAATAATAATAAGTCTACTATTATAACATAAAGATATAATAATATTTCTATATAATACTTAGCCTATTTTATTTAAAATGAATCAAAAGTTCGTGCTTTTATTGTTTCAAATGGTGCAGACAATTTTCTTCAAGTCAATCAAAATTATTTTATATTATATATGCAAGTGAAATATTAATTTAAAAAATGCATCAACTTTGTTGGTTCACCCTTGTCAGAGAAAAAAAATCCGAGAAAATTTTCAATATTAAAATAATAATTGATTCCCTCTCTCTCATTTTGTGAAGAATTGTTGTATAAAATAATAGAAAGTAAGTAAATAAATGAAATGTAAGTAACTATAGGTGATACTAGCGATAACCGGTAACCAACTACTCTTAGAACGATCAAACTGTTAATCGAGATACGTTAAGGTGTTGTTGGCATATCACGTTAGGCTTTTGCTCCATAAAGAAATCCTTTCGGACGTAAAGTACACCTTGACTTCTTTCTAGAGCGAATCTCTCACTGGCTTGGTCACTCTAGACGATGATTTCGCAGGCTATTACATACTGTTACATCGAACCAACGTTTGCAAACTGGTCATTCGTTCTACTACTATCGTATATAACAACTATTCGTAAGATAAGTTTATAGTATTGACGAGTGTTGAAACTAAACACTTTTATTGACACGTTCAATAAATTCTAACATCAATCGTTTTCCTCCTAACGTCTAATCGATTATTATAATCATTTTATACTAATTGATTTGATAAACATATATCATCGATAAACATATCGTAAGGATTATTTTTAATTGGGATAATTAAAGATTTAATTTATTTTATATTACATTTTATTAAATGGGACGAAGGAAAGAAAGAAAGAAAGAAAGATGGTTCGAATGTATTCTATAGATAATTATTTCCAGTCACGTCAACGTTGCTGAAACAATCGATTTGTTTTTTTTTAAACGAAAACAATGAATGTTTATTTCAAATCAAAACCAATCGAATTCGTTAACTGTGTGCTGTAAATCGTGACAATCATTTTAAACGTACAACGTGATTATGCAGTTTTGTTTCTTTTGCTATACTTTAAAAGTAATGAAATTAATTCGCGTATTCAAGTTGATTTCTTTTTTCGAAATCAAATTACTTTTCCAATGCTCGAATTATTCAATTGGATTAAGAATGCCGATTATTTCTGTGTTGCAGAATTTAGCAAAGTTTCAATATGAGGAGGAAGACACTGGTATTATTGTTCGTTCTTCTCGTTTTAAAACGATCCTATTCGAGTTCTGGAAACGAATACAGTGATGATAATCATCATCGACAAAAAAGAGTACTTTGGATAACGAACGATGGTCGAATAGCTTTACCACCTGGCACAGTAATGACTATAACACCTACGTTGGCATTACCTTTTGTCAGATATCCACCTTACGGATTTTTAAGTAACATGACTATTAGTCTACCCTTTACTAGTAAGTTGAAATTTGTTTGAACTATCGATACATTCAAGGTAGCGGGTAGGTACTCCTACACGATCCCGGTGGAGGATAAACCTACTTCAGGGATGCGACCCTGCCTACGCAAGCCTTGGATTATCTCCCAAGACCATACGGGGGAATCCATTGTCCCATCCAGTATCCTTGTCTAAACCTATAAATTTCCCTAACACACCATCCTTACACCATCTTTCAACACGTCTTTAGCCAGCGAGGAAGATTAAGGCTAAAAACCTCTCAATATGAGAGAGGCTTTTGTCCAGCAGTGGACAGTATAGGCTGATGATGATGATGATGATGATCGATACATTGAATGATTATAAATTCAAATCGATTAGAATACACTTTGAAAAATTTTACGATATTTCTTGATATTTCAAATATTAATTTCATAATAACTTTGAACATCACGTAAAGTAACAACATACAATTTTTATATATAATTATTTAATAATATAATTTATTATTTAATTATACGTAACGTAGAATGTAATTATATCTTTACAATATATATGTGTGTGTTTATTATTTATTATTATTTATATTACTATATATAATCTATAGAAATTGACTAAATTTTCCCTATTTTTTCTTGTTCTTTTTCTTTTTGAAATAAGTGGAAGCAATCACGTTGGCAAATGAACTAATATGTATACGTATATATGCCAATATCATTATATTATCATTTTACTTACAGTTTACTTCGATAAATTAGGACTAACGGACAATGAAAATCCTTATGGTGCGTTGCCACCAGCCTTCGACAGAAGTGCACGCGGTAGAAAAGCTGGCATGATTAAGGCAGATTTCATAGCAGCATTTATAAAACGAAGACTTCACAAAAGGGATACCATAGAAATTCCAAAAGATGCTTTCCACGGTGGAGAAAGAGCTTTACTTTATGGGACAGCCGAGGATATGTTGAGCACTTTGGGCTTAGATGGAAAAGCTTGCCTTTTAAGAGCCATTTGCGAAGTTCACGGTCATCCTCTCAACAATTTTGGGCTCATTGGGGAAATGTTAAAATTACTTCTCACGTATGATCAATAAAATGAATTTTTCTTTTTTATTTATCGGTTCGTTTGAAATATATATGCGTATATGTATATACAATTGTTCATCTATTTTAACGAAATTATTATTCGATTATTTATTAGGGCCAGCAAATCGCCATTCGCTAATATTCTCAACGAATACGTCGAAGCCGAAAATAGAGGGAAATTACACGGAGAGTGTTAGCCGTATTTCAAAGACTGTCCCAAATCTTTGTTCCTTCCCTCTATTAATAAATACATGTTAGTTAACGATCTCCTATCAATTTCATTACTAAATTATATTTATTTTCTATAATTCGTTTATATTATAAAAATCAAACTAAAATTCGTACGTTTATTATGTTGTTGAAATTTTACTTTTTGATATTGCATAATCGATTTTGTTTTCTATTATTGCAAAAATTTATATATTCTTTTACATGTTATAGGAGAAATTCCGTCCATGATAACGACGATACAGAAAATGATGATAAATGGAATCAAATTTCGAGAGATGTCGAGGAAGATGTAGTCGAAAGGATACCAAAACAAAATCCGAAACATACGATGCATCCATCTATGTAATAATAATTTTACAATATAAGATAGATAATATAATAGAATACGATATATATTGTATCGATAATTAATTTATACATAGATCGTGATAATATTTGTTATCCATGTAAATGTTTATAGTAGGTATAATATGCATTTTTACGTGTCCAAGAATAGTCAATTCAAGTTCGATAATTTATTTAATTTTTATTCCATTATTACAATATATATTGCTATTCAATAATTGCCAAATAATAGTCCAGTCAACAAGGGCCGTTTCCTGCCTATCTCAGGAAAGAAGGTGGAAACTTGATATAAGGGTAAATAGACGACGCTGAATCGAATGATGCTAACTTTTTTGAGGTAAAAAGTGCCGTTTTTGAGAAAAAGGGTAAAAGAGGATAAAAATTGGTAAAAAATGGCTTTATCTTAGAATCTAGGCATTTAATCAAAAAAAGTTTCAAACAAAAGTTGTAGAGAATTAAAATATACATAAAAAATGTTTTATGAGTTATCTTCGTATTTTCAAAAATAAGCGAATAAAATTGGATTGAAGAAGGGAAAAAAATTGTAAGAGTGGGAGAAAGCAAGCTTATCCCTCCGTCGCGTTTTACACACGAGCGAGCTAGTATGCGTGCGAGCGTCCGTGTGCACTAATACACAAACGAAGGATCTTCGGCAATCTTCGGGACTCTCGGTCTTGAATGAAAGTGCGAGTGAGAGAACAAACCAATATTTCTCTCTTTTTATTTATCATGCGATAACGAGTATTATTGTCCTTGGCCATCGATTGTTGAGCGTTCTGATATTTCTCGTTTTATATTTTTTCTTTCGGTAGCAAGAATTTTACGCCTTGGCCATCGAGCGTCGAGCGTTTTGTATACGAGTGCGAGTGAGAAAGAAAACCGATATTTCTCTCTTTCTATTTTTTCTTTCGGTAGCGAGAATTTTTCGTTTTGGCCATCGTGCGTCGAGCGTTCTATATATCTATATATATCGGCGTATAAGCGCGGCACTTTTAAATCGAATCTTGATGCTTATGGCACGCCGTTTCTTTATTTATTGTCAAAAATAATGAACCTTGAGTAAAAAAAAAAATAATTCATTTTAACAGAAACTATTATTATTTAGTTGAGAGTAAAAATAATGAATTAATTTTGTGTCTCGCCATAAAATTAATTAGAATAATTAATTGATATAAATTCTTTGCCTCACAAAAATTTATTTGTATATCAAATTGAATACGTATTCTCTTTAAGACGAAAATTAAAATTTAAATATTTTTCCTATTAAATTATGTATTTTATAAAATTTTAAATTACTGACTTTTTGTCTCGTAAAAATTTATTAGTGTATCAAATTAAATACATATTTGAAAAAGAAGAATTTTATATCCACACATAATATTAATTCAAGATATATATGAAAGGATATTCTAAAAACGTGGAATTTATTTTTTGTCTATACATAATTTTAATTCATTTTTATTATGTTATAAGAAAACAGTAATGCATTCTGATTCATCTTCGAAGTCTTAAGAATTGTACGAAAAATATTGAGCAATTATCAATTGGTGCGTTAGCGTAAGTAGTAACGTCTTCGCTTCTCGCGCTGGTTTATTAACGTTTTTTTTCTTTGAAGTTTTTTTTTTGAAGTAATTTTTGAGGTTATTGAGGTTATATTCGTTTTGGTACGGCAAAGAAGTATAACTTCTTACGTGCGTACATAAGTACACACACCAGTTTTTTGTTTCTTTCTCTCGCGCTATCCCATTTTTCGCATACACATACTTTTTTCGAATAATTCGTTTTCAATCCGTTTTTCGTTCGACGACACTTCCTTCCTTCTCGATATTTTTCTTGTATCTCATATTTCTTTTTTTTCCTTTCCCCTTTTTTTTCTTTCCTCGAAGGCTTATTATTTAATTCAATATTTTCTCGAACGAGGGATTAACATTTTCATGGCACATCATTTATGTATGAAAAAGAAAAGAAAAGAAAAGAAAAGAAAAAAATAAAAATAAAGAGACATAAATAAATAACATCGAGAAACTCGATGTTAACGATAATTTTTTTTTTTTTCGACCATTCTCGATTCTCGATGAAAACAAAACTACGATTTGAAACGTCTCTCCCGAGTGAATCATTCGAACAATTAAACACACGAACTTGAAAACGTACTAATTAAACAATACATTAAACATACGACCTTTGGTTATCGAGTCATATGACGTCATCGAGACCAACGAAAAATTATAAACGCAAGCATAATGTTAAGATTACTCTTTTGTTTTTGTTTTATTCGAACTACTTACAGTCTTAATAATTAATAATCTTACCGCGTTAAACCGTTGAGTATTGTCATGACGAATCATAAGCAAAATAAAATAAGAAGAGAACCTTTTGAATTTCATCATTCCTCTCTCTCTCTCTCTCTCTCTCTTTCTTACAAACACATCTCTTAATCTCTATGGCATTTAACGAATGATAATAATCCGACGAGTTTTCTTCATTCCTTTTCTTCCTTTCTTATTTTTCGTCTCACTTCATTTTCTTTTGTATCTCTATTTTATCAGAGCGTTAGAACAACCCGACGATAATTTAACCCGGCGAATATATACATCCTTAGGAGTTTCTCACATTTTTAACCCCCCCATTTTTTCCCCTTTTATTTCTTCCATTCTTTCTTTTCTTCCTTCCTTCCTTCCCTCCCTTTTTTTTTCATTCTAATTTAGGAAACGACCTCTGACGTAAAACGACGGCGACTACTATCCTCCTTCGTACGAAGGAAAAGAAAATAAAAATAAAAATAAAGAAAATAGTCGGCTTATCAAAACGTATTTGTTTTTCGCTTGAGCAACAGGAAACAAGCAACGAAGTAAGGAGAAAGAAAGGGTAAAAGGGATGGTTGTCCTAGTAGGGAAGAGAAGAGGAGGAAAAAGGGGGATGGTAGTAGGGAAAGCTACTAGATATTGTAGGGTGGTGCAGGGTTCAAAACAAGGGTAGAAAAGGAATGTTGAAAGAGATGGGTTGAACGAGACAAAAAGGGCGTACACCACTACCAACCACCAGCCTTCTCTTCCTCTTCTCGTCTAACTTCCCCGCCCTACCCCTATTTCTATCTTCCTCTTTATTTCTTTCTTTCTTTGTAAATGCACATAGATGGAAATAATGTGTTTGTGTGTGAATGTAACGTGGCACCTTCGCACCCACAAGGGACAGACTACATTAAATAAGCTGACACTAAAAAAATGAACGACTGACAGTTAGAGTGGAAGGCATTAAAAATGTCTTCCTTTTTTCTAAATTTACATTTTTATTTTACAAATTGAGAAAATGTATGATGCATTTCGATAAATATAAATTCACTCGACACAATGACAATATTAACGATCAATTAACGCTTAAAATTATTATTATTTCTTCATTTTCTCTATTTATTTTATCGTTAATTGATTTTTACACGTATTTTTATTTAATAGTCGAATGCTAATGTTCATATACATATATATATATATATGTATTATTTATATATGTATATTTATATATACGTATATTATTTATATGTATTTTTATTATAAAGGAATGAATTTATATGTTATACGATAGACGTATACTGGTGCTAAAATATTATATAAAACGATTAAATCATACTTTATTATCATACTTTACATATATAATATTTATCTTGTTGGAGGTCATCGGTGACTTCCACCAGAAATTAGTCCAAATTTACGAAAAAAATATTCTACTAATTAAAATGACAAAATATATAAGAAGAAAAACAAATTAAATATGAGTCGGTATATTTGCTCGCCGTAGTCGAAAAATTATATTGATTTATCTTATCGCTGTTTGTTACTTTTTAATACGAATTATCTCGATATTAATGTATAACGTATTTCTATCTAAAAATAAACCTATTAAAAAGCTATATAAAATAAATTAACATAATTATCACACTATTCAAAACATCTTTAATATTACGATAATAACGACACGATTAAAATCTAGTTTTAATTTTAACGTGCATTTATATATAACTATAACTATTATATAATCATCATAATAAACAATAATACACATTGTAGAAAATAAAACTATTTAATTCATCGTGTTGTTTAATTACCATATTAAAATTATTACAAAAGAATAAAAAAAATAATAATTATATTAACAAATCACCATTCACATATAATTGAATTACTTTGATTAATGTAACTATTATTATCTATCATAAACAAAAGAAAATAAATACATATAATTCCCTCGAAAAATCAATAAACTCGACACTCGACAAGTTTCCAATCATTTATAACATTTATTTGTTCGTTATTTATTATAACTAGCAATTAAATGAAAATGTGAAATCTTTGAATGCGAATACGAGCATAATGATTTACGAAACGAAATAAAATATTCGGATTGTATAGAAATAAAAAAAAACAATTAATCGATAATAATTATTATATGAAAATTTCTCTGCAATATCATTCTCGTTGTCGTTGTGTTATTGTTGTTCTCTCGTCGTACATGCTTCGATCGGTCAAACCAATTCAACTACCCCTAACCTCCCCCCCGCCACTACCATTTATTCCTATCCCTTTCAAACTTCCTATAATAATAATAATAATAATAGAATGCATTTTCCATTTGTCCAATTCCCAACAGTTAATTACATCGGATCTCTCTATCGACTTTATCAACCTACTATCATTCTCTCTCTCTCTTTCTCTTACTATTATTCCCAACCCCTTGTGACCGAAGCACAGTAGTACTACTACTCTCAACCCTCTCCCCTCTCTCGAGGTCACCAACATCGAGGTAGAAATTGCTTCTGTATACATTTCCGGCATTTTCTCGCTTGGCTGCAGTTTCCACGAACGAGACAAGACCCGTAATAAAAAAAATAAAAAGAAAAAAAAAAGAAAAGAGAAAAAGAGAAAAAAAAAAGACCTATATGTGTATTTATATTTACAAGATGTTTCAAAATATGCGAGCTCAATTTCAAGGCCAGTTTTTTCGTACGTTTAAAATAAAAAAAAAAATAAAAAAAAGAGGAAATAAATATAATTGTAAAGCCGAATACGATCTCGATTTTGAATTAAAAACGTTTTTATTTAACAATAATTCATACTCATTCTTTAAAGTTAGATTTTGAAACGGTGTGTATACTACTATCCTATTATATGTATAACATATACATATATATGTTTAAAGTTTAAAACAATTTTCCGATGCTTTGATAAAAATTTTCTAATGGTCTAGAATTTAATTAAAAAACATTAAACAATAATTCAATTCATGATAAATTCCATTTCATATAATACTCGGAAAATAAATATTCCTACTCGGGAAATTTTTGTCCAACTTCTAGACAATTAAAATAGAAATATATTAAATTAGAAACAATTAAAAAAACTATAATAATTACAAAAGATTCTCAGAATTTGTCGAATCTATAATTAAAAATTAAAACAGTTGTTTTATTTTGTTGAAATAGTAATTAGAAGAAAAGAAAAAAAAAAGAATAATACAAAATGTAATGTTTTTAAATAAATTTATGTCGGTTATATTTTAAATACATTGAATTTTATTATTTTTATAAATATCCTGTTTCCTTGAATTTACGCAGCGATTCAAAACTTTTAGCCGGTAGTGTATATACGTATATGTGTATGATATATGATATATATATATACGTATATGCGAACAATCTTATCAAGACCATAGAGGACATCTATAGAAACAATAAGATCCAAGCAAAGATAAATGGCGCCTTGACTGAACCGATTGATGCAGGTCGTGGTATCCGACAAGGGGATTCCCTAAGTCCCCTGCTTTTTAACATCATTATGGACGAAATAATAAGAAACGTAAGACTGCTAAAAGGATATAAAATGGGCAGTGAAGAAATAACCATCCTATGCTATGCTGATGACGCTGTATTAGTGGCCGAAAATGAGGATGATCTACAACGTCTACTACACCGATTTAACTGCATAGCCAAATCATTCAACATGAAAATATCGGCCCAGAAAACTAAATGCATGACAACATCAAAGACACCGTTAAGATGCAAACTGGAAATTGAAGGGAAGGTTATTCAGCAGGAAATGAGATTTAAATACCTAGGAATAGAAATCTCAGGATATGGTGATGTTGAAGCAGAGGTAAGAGAACAGACAATGAAGGCATCCAGAATAGCGGGTTGTTTGAATGACACAATATGGGGAAACAAAAACATGGACATAGAGACCAAAGCAAGAATCTACAAGGCAATGGTAAGACCTATTATGTCACATACCGCAGAAACTAGACCAGACACGGCGAAAACGAAACAGTTACTAGAGACAACCGAAATGAGAGTTCTTCGCAGAATAGCTGGAAAAACACTACTAGATCGAGAGAGAAGTGAAGATATAAGAAGAACATGCAAAGTGGAAAACATTAACGAATGGATACTAAAAAGAAAAAAAGAATGGAACGAACATATTAACAGAATGGACAACGGAAGAATTGTCAGAATTGCACGGGATAAGTCACCGGTAGGCCGCAGAAGCACGGGACGCCCACGAAAACGATGGTGCGACAATTTAACAGTGCAATAGGCAGAAAAACGTCGTTACGAAACAGGCAATTTGCCTAAACTAAAGAAAGAAGAAGAAGACGTATATGCGTGTGTGCTTTCACATACATAACCGTAGTATAAACGTTCTATATATGATGAAAATCGATACGAGAGAAACCATACGAGATGTAAACAATATTTTATACACACACACACACACATACATACCTAAACACACATACACGTATTTACAAGCGAGAAATAAATTGACTTTAGCAAGAATTTTTTAATCCTCATTTATACTGGTATATCTTTTGATAAAAATAGTCGACTTTATATCACTCTGCGTCCAATTAAAATTTATAAAAATTTCTCTCTCTCTCTCTCTCTTATTTCTCTTTATTATTATGAATAAAGTAAAATGATTTATTAAAATACATGATTAAAAATAACGTTGTGTGCGTTATTGGAACTGTACGGTGTCAGTGTGCATGCTTTTTTTTTATTTGCAAGTAGTTTAATCAAATTTTGTTTAAAAATTTCATTTTATTTATGAGTTTGGTTGCAAAAATTTAATAGAAAACTAAATTGAAAATTAAATTTTTGTTCAATTTAAAGATATGAAAATTAAATATTTATATAATAATACGTTAAATGATACTTAATGGAATATTTAAAAAATTATGTAATTTTCTTTTTTTTCCTTATAAATCATAAAATCAAAAGGTTTGTTTTATTCTCGGAACAAAATGACGAACGTATAACAAGCTTAATGACTAAAACCTTATGAATAGTATTTAGATTAGTCATACACAGATCTAACAATAAGATTAATTTTTTCCACGATGATATAGAAATGTGCATGAATAAATTATAATAAATGCGATGTTATTGAAAATAATTTTTTGGTTATAAATATTTGAAATTTTGTACTTTCATTTTGAAACGCATTAACGTGCATTCAATGACTAAATTAAAACGAAATTATGGCCTTTAAAACACAGATCTAATATAAAAAAACTTTTATATTTAGATGTTTTCGATAATTAATAAGATATTAATTATTATATTATTTCGAATAAATTCCTTAATCAATAACATCGGAAAATAAACAAAATGTTATTGCAAAATGCGTTTGTTTTTTTGTATGACTGTATATTTTAAAATCAACATTTTCGAAATTTCTATTTTATTCTCTGGCAAAAGGCTACGTGAGTTTAGTTTGTAAACTTTAATGAATAAAATATGAGCTAATCACACAAACGATCGAAGATAAGATTTTTTTTTTATATGCTAGATAAAAAGACGAATGTTTAATCGCGGTTTTAATAAATTCTTTTTATCAACAAAAAATAGATAAATAAGATTTTTATTTAAAATTGTGCATGCTTTTTTCTTTATTTTATATATTTTATTAATTTATAATCGTAGAAAATTTCTATTATATTTTCTCGCAAGAAGTTATTTAAATTTATAACGTAAACTCTAATTAATGTAAGCTACTAACACAAAGATTTAATTTTAATACCTTTCTGTACTAGATTATATAAATTACATGTTAATAACTACTTTAAAATAATATTTTTATCAGAATAGAATAATGTATACAAATATAGCGTTATCTACAATCTTATCTTTGCGTTTTAAAACGAACATAGTCGAAATTTCAAATTCATTTTCGAAAGTGATTACATAGTTTTATTCAATAAACTTTAATAAATAAGCTACTTAAATAACAATCAAAACTGAGACCTTTGTACACAAGATAATAAATAAAATTTTAATTAAAATATAAAATAATTCCTCTCTTAAAATTCAATCTAAATTAATTTATAAAAATAAGTTATTCAAGAAAAGACAAAAAAAAAATGTATTTATTTTTTGTAAAATATTTAAAAAAAAAACAAACATCGTCGAGATTTTAATTGAATTCAACCGTTCTGTGCAAGATAATACAGGAAAAAAAAAAGAAAAAAAAGAGACATTAATAAAAATCTAAAATAATATTTTATCAACAACCTAGAAAAAAAAAACCTAGAAAAGAAATAAAAATTAAATATATTATTCAACAAAAATAAGATTAAATTTTTTTCCGTATATATTAGAAAAAAAAAAAAAAACAAGACAAACATTATTGAAAAATTTCAATTTTATTTACTCAGAAAATAGTCAACTCTCGAATAGATTCTATAAATTTTAATGAATAGTACTATATAAGGATACATTCACATACACCCAACGAAACCTAGTAAAACGTGCACACCGATATTGTACGGAAACGACGAGGATGCACACTCAGGTTAATACGAGAGTATCAGGTTGGCACGACATTCTCTTTAGTAGCTTACATAATTAATGTTCCGTGTCACAATGGAAAACGTACTCTCTTATATATACATATAATATATATATATATATATACTTGCATTCGTTGCAACGAGAATAATACAGAGGCGCGAGTACGGCTCGTTACTCCTTTCGACTCTCTCGATTTTGAGTCATGTCTAAAAATATCAATTATACTCGTGCATTCGCCAATCTACGCGCAACTCTCGTGAATATATATATAAATATAAATATTTCCCCTGCTTACTCTTTCCTCTCTCTAATACGTGAATCAATGAAATGCGTGTGAAAGAGAGAGAGAGAGATAGAGAGAGAGAGAGAGAGGTATATACAACTGATCTGAGAAAATTTACTACCAATTACTTTTCACTTTGCTATATACAAACACGTTACATTCTCCAACAACCTACCTGAAACACTGCTAGGTAAAAAGTACTGTCATTCTATATGTATAATATGTGCATACACGTATATATGTATATATATATATATATATATATATATATATATATATATGTGTTTGTAATTATTTTTACACGAGAATAATTGTTATGTACGAATGTGCATATATTTTTGTGGTTATTTTTAAATATGAAAACAATTATTTATGTATGTTTGTATGTGTCTATGGTTATTTTTATAGGTAAATATATGTGTGCATATATATAGTATATATATATGTATATGTATATTTGAATGTTTGAATATACATATTAATGTGTATATTTATATATTCTTGTACGCGTGGGCATGGACCTGTGTATTAAAATTTTTACTTAAAATTCACGATGCACAACGTAGGAGATATTTAAACTTAAAATACATTTAACATTTTTACGATAATGAAAATAATGAAAATAATGATATTAAGTATGAAAACAAAATTATTATTATTATTATTATTATTATTATTATTATTATTATTATTATTATTATTATTATTATTATTATAATTATTATATGCGATAAAAAAAGATGGAAGAAAATGTGAAAAGTTTTAATAAAGATGAAGTCAAATGGAAGCAAAGGTGGGGAGTAGCCGGTAAGGGAAATAGTTATACGGAAAAAAGAAAGAAAAAAAAAAGAAAAAAAAAAAAAGAAAAAAAATCGAATAAGAAAACGAGTATTTCGCGTAATTTCACAAAATTCCGTTGGCGTGGCGTAAGTTATGTATTTTGGCGAACTACCAATAAGCACGCGCTAAGAAAATTTTAATTAATTTTATTCGACTTACAAGAGAAAGAGAAAGAGAGAGAGAGAGAGATCTAGTTTCGTATCGGAATTTCTTGCAACTAAATATCTTACATTAGTTTTTTCTTTTGCTATCGGTGAAGCTTATATATTAATTATTCCTGTATCATAATAACACGAAGGAACGTAAGGAATAATAAAACGTGACTCACGTATATATAGTCGTCTATACTGTAGCCTCCCCCCTTTCAGCATCCTCCCACTTACCCCTCTTCTTCTTTTTCTCCTTCCTTCTCTTCCATTTCCATCCCCTCCATCCACCTACTCCTCATTTATAAATACTTAATGCGGATTTAAACCCGTGGCTGGTACGAATTACATAAGTTTTACTTATTAGTCTGGTGTTATTGTTACTTTGCAAAAATGTAAAAATGCAAAAATGCAAAAAAATAAATTTAAGAAACAAACCTACGTTTGCATTAAACAAAAAGCATATAATAATACGAATGAGAGAGAAAGAAGGGTGGTAGTGGTGTTGGTGGTAGTGGCGGTTGATGTAGGTGTAAAATTAAAATATGAAAAGAAACAAAAAATAAAAAAAAGAAAAAAGAAAGGAAGAAACACAATGATAGTAATCGATAAATCGGTCACATAATGATAAAGAAGGGGTTTGATTAAAAATAAATACGAAAAGGTTCTCTTTTTATTCCCCCACTGAACGACATTACATTCATCCGCTCGCTGAAGATTATATAATAGGATAATAAAAATGAGAGTAAGAGAGAGAGTAAGAGAGAGAAAGAGAAAAGCTTGGGCTTATTGATCGTAGAAGATATCGTTGAAAACTAATGTTAATGTATTAGCGGAATGTTTAACACATACGTTCCAATTTGAATTAATTATTATCGGAAATTGTATAAAATTTGAACTTATAATGTTAGAAAAAAAACGAACAATAATGGTGGCGGTAGTAGGGACGGGAGGTGGGGCTCGGAGGGGAGAAGGTTTCTAAGTGGAATTGCCGAGGTCGTGTCCAAACGAACGACGAGGATATCAACGTTTACGGGCTAGTATTAAAATTTCCTATATAACGAAAGAAGAATTGCTTTATTTTCGTTCCAGTAATCTTATATAAGAGAGAGAATGAGCAAAAATAAAATATAGCGAAGAAGAAGAAGAAGAAGAAGAAGAAGAAGAAAAGACAAATAAAAAAAAAAACAGGAATCCGTACAAATAAATGTAATTTTATTAACGACAAATAAGAGAGAGAGAAACAGGGAGGGCAACAAAATAAAACGCGTAAGTTAATAAATCTTCTTTAAATATGGGAATAAATAAAAATTATTAATGTTAGGATTTATATCTCCTATTATTATATAGTTTGTTTTTTTTAATTATAATATGTTTTATATTTCTACGTAAGTATATATTATAATAAAGAATATCATAATAATTTTTATATTATCTTGAAATAAATTAAAAAAAAAAAAAAAAAAAAACACACAAAAACATTTTATAATAGAATATATATATGTTTATAAATAATACTATATAATATAAATATATATATAATAATAATATATAAATATATATAAATATATATATAATAATAATATATAATAATATAAATATATATATAATAATGATATATAATAATATATATATATATATATATATATATAATAATAATATATAAATATATATAAATAAATATATAAATAATTATATAATGTTTTCCTCGTAATAAAACAATAATTATATTACGTATTATTATTTGATAAAAAAAATATTAACTTAATTATTCTCGTCATATACGTCATAAATACGAAATGTAAACTAAAAACAAAATAGATAAAATTTAATTGATACGATCTTTTTTACTCAAGGAGATACTAGAAGAAATAAAAGCAAAGGTCGATTAAAACGAGAAAGAGAAAAGGAAAAAGAAAAAGAAATAGAAAGAGAAGAAGAAAAAAAAAGAAAGAAAAAACAGGAAATCAATTCGAGGCCGATGAATTCTTTATTTATTTAAGGCCGCACGAGAGATGCGAGAAAAAGAGACGAAACTTCTCCTCTCCTATCTAACTTAACCACCTACTCCTTCTTCTCTCCCCCCCCCTTACTGTGCAAGACGAGTACCTCGCGCTTCCTTTCGTTTCATTTCACTGTTATTTTATTTTTCTTCTTTTCACATTTCACTCCTTCCCCCCCTCCCTCCCAACCGCCCCCCCTCTCTCACTCACTCTCTCTCTCTCTCTCTCTATCTATATTTTCTCGTAACATTATTTACCGTAGATTCAATAACATTCTTAATGACGCAAAGATAAGAGATTCTTGATTGTAATTCACAGTGACGAAAAAAGAATTCAATTTGACGTACGCTCGTAAAATGTTTCTTTTTTATTTATTAATTTTTATTACAATCCTTTTCTTTTATCTTTTTTCCTTTTTTTTTCTCTTTTACTTTTCTTTCTCCTTTTTTTTTTAGGAACGGGATTTCCATCACCGCTACAATTTAAACTTTATTGTCTCCTTCTCTCACTCTCTCTCTCTCTCTCTCTCTCTCTTTCTCACTCTTTCCTGGCAACGTACGCAATCTCTCGAATGCCTTTGATTATACATGAATGTATGCAAGAATTTAAAACGAAAGATAGAATACGTGTAACCCTTACATACGTGTATGTTAAAATATATGTCTATGGTTATGCTGTCTGTTTATAATGTGTGTGTATATGTATGTTTGTGTTAAAGCCACAGATAGAAAGAGAGCGAGCGAGATAGGAGGAAGCCAGCAATCGACCTTAAGTTTTCTCTTATCGATCGATGGGAGGAAGACGAATCCCTCCCCCTTTACCGCTCTTAACATCCCCCCTTCTCTTTTCTCCACTTGAAAGATAAGAAAGTATGTTGCACCGCATTTAACGCTACACAAACGCGCGCGCGCACGTATATATATATTATATTTAGTAATAAATACATATATCAAAATATACATCGATAAAAAACGAGGAACACAATACCGACAATAGTCACAAAAAATTAATTTTCTTTTAACGATAAAATGCGTCTAACGTCTAATAAATAACTATGAAAATATTTCATCGTGAGATATTGAACAAATAAAAAAAAAAAGAAATAAATAAAACTAAAAATAACAAAATAATAAAACAAGAGAAAAAGATGAGTTAGAGAGAGAGAGAGAGAGAGAGAGAGAGACTTCACGAAATTTATTTTAAAACGGGCTACTCGATAAAACAATAACAAAGTGGGATGATCTAATTAATGAATGCGCTCGCTAATGAAAGCATACTCTTTTGAGAGAGGATTGATTGTGCTAGTAGTACTACTACTACTACTACTAGTAATAATAATAATAGTAGTAGTAGTGGTAATAGTAGTAGTGGCAGAGAGTGGCAGAGAGGTAGGAAGAAGAAGGGAGGTTAGGAGGGGGATAGTGGAGGAAGGGGGGCAAAGGACGGCGAGTAATAAAGTGTAGAACATAAACGGATTTAACGAGAGAAATGTTTCAGAGAGGAAGAAAGAGACCCTTGCAATTATACATATGTTTTTATGCAATTAATTTATATATATATATATTTAAATTTATATAATTGAAGAACGAGATAGAAGGAGCGTGTGTGTTTATACATGGGTGGATTGAAAAGTATCGAGCCGAAAATCGAAACAATTTTTTGTTTGATAAAAAAAATTAGCCTTACGTATGGAAAAAAAAAAAGAAAAGAAAAAAAAATACAAGTTGTTTTTCATTTTTGACGAGGCACAATACTTTTCATCAACCCACCTTGGTATGCGCAAAGTATTTTTTTGAAATAAAAGTAATGCCGCAGATGATAATTGTATTTGTAAAAATAAAAAAAAAAAAACGCAAAATTTAAATGTCAACGATTTCTTACAATGTAATAGAATTGATTATAAATAAGTCGATGTATTTCCTTCATATCCCGGTAGAAAAGATTGTTTCTCGTCAATGAGGAAAAACAAAGAAAACAGTAAACAAAAATAAATAAGCGATTAGAGTCGCCGCGTAGATTACAAACGCCAGCTTATAAACAAGTTAACATATTTTCTATAATTTACGATAAATTGTATATTTTGCTCATCTATTTTGTGTTTTTATTACTTTTTTTTGTTCAATTAAATAATAATAATAATAATCATCATTATCATCATCGTCGTTCGAATTACAATTAACTGAAAAAACACGGATTGAATTTAGAAATGGGAAAAATAAAAAAAATAGAAACAAAAAGAAATGGCGGGAGGGTGTGCGCGTGCACTGGGATTATCTAAAAGTTGAAAATTAAGAAAAGAAAAAAAGAAAAAAAAGAAAAAAAAAAGAAACAAAAGGGCATCCCCCGATTCAGTACGATTTAGTTGTCTCTCTATTGGCGTGTAATTGGTCTCGTATTGCAGTAAAATTCGCAATGCGGTTCTGTTATGCTTGCGCAGACATAATCATGATAACTACCCGCGCAAATATTGGTAACGTTACGCGCTAAATCCGCGAAAAACGGTGAGCGCGTACGAAAGACGCGCACGCGCACGCGCACTTTATAACACCGCTTTGAATCTAATAATATGACGTTGGTGTCACCAAAAATTTACTAATAAAAAGGGAAATAAATATTAAAAATATATATAAAAAAAAAAAAAACATACCGGCTAAACATAACAAATTGTACAATTTATAATCGTTAATTTCGTCATCCTTAAAAATGAACGCTTCTAATGCATAAGCGCATGTCTTTAAATATAACAAAAAAATATATAAAATTATATTAATATATATGAATGAATATTATTAAATTACATTACCTTATATGAAGGTAGGTTGAAAAATTTTGAGCTTTGACAAAAAAAGTTTTTTTCTTTCCTTTTTTTTTCTCTATAAAAATAAGCAAATTGTTTCTACATTGAGTTAAAGACTTTTCAATTCACCCACGTACAAAATATATAAATTAGTATTAGAATTGATGTAAAAAAAAGAAAAATTAATAAGAAGAAAGAATAATACGTGAGATAAAAACGAGAATAAAAGAGATAATAAAAGAGAGAATAAAAGAAATAAAATGAAATAAAATAAAATAAAATAAAATATAAAATACAAAAACAGAAATGTGTTCGTTAAATATGTTCTTTCGTTAAAATAAGAAGGTTTTTTTCTTTTTTTATTACGCATACGTGATCGTTGCTCTCTATCGAATTACGATAAATATAAGATAATACTCTCACATGTTTTAAGTATTTTTCTTTGCAGCGTACTTATTTTTACCCGATAACGCAAATAATACGATATGTATATATTAATATATGTATTGAATGCATGGATGTATATATATATGTAACTATGATTGTATACTATGTATGTATGTATATGTGCATACATCTACGAGTATGAATGCACGAAAGGATCTTCTGTCTCTCTCTTTCTCATTCTATACAGAGGGAACACACAGAGTAAACACGTATGAGTGTACATACTCGTATAAAATTATAAAACACGCGTATGCAATTTGTCTAAAAAATAAAAAACAAAAGAAATTCTCGTTCGTGCAAATAATTTCTCTCTCAACAAATTTGTTATAAATTTATCTATCCTGAACCCAGAGGATAAAGATTTTCTGACAAAAAATTACAAAAAGAAAAAGAAAACGCGAAAATAAAATATAGCCGCGAACGATAAAAATTTGAAAAGAAAAAAAAGAAAAAAAAAAGGAAAAGGAATTAAAAAGAAAATGAACGACAAAGCAGGAAATAAAAATGGAAAGAGTAAAAAAATTAAAAAGAAAAATAGATAAGATATTAATATGAGCAAAAGCGTATTATACAACGCGTTAGTATTAATAAATCATAAAGAAACGTAACCCGAATCGACTTCGGAAAAATTGATCTCATAGCGTTCTTATTCACTCTTGAGGATATCTCGGTCAATCAAATTTTTAGCTCGGAGTGTACGTTCTCGACTAATTCTGCCGATTAGAATTTTGGCATGACGGTACAGTCGGTAACAGAAATTTTCAAAACGTGTTCTCGCGTTTCTTATATATATCATCTCCCACAACATACTCCCCCACCCACCTCCATCACTCTCTACCTATCCTTTCTCTCTTTCTCTCCAACTCTCTGTAATTCCAGTCTCTCTTTCATTCGAACACATCTAATCATATACTCGTCCGTAATTGTTACCGCAACTTCGGCAATTATAACTCGTACAAACGAACAAACTGGAAATGAATTCTGTCGCTATGCTAATAACGAGCAGCAGCATTTTGACTCGATTAAATATGTATATACTTTGTTTCTATGTATTAGTAATCCGCGATAAAAGTAATTATTATTATTATTATTATTATTATTATTATTATTATTATTATTGTTGTTATTTTGAAACACAAAAAATAAAGAAGAACAAAAATAATTTACAGTGGAATTCTTTCTAAGCATCTCTTACGACACTGTTTGGTTAATGATTTAAAATAAATAGAAAGCAAAAAATATTAATTGTGAGTTCACAGAAATTTATTCAACAAACGAAAAAGGAACAACAACCGAAGAAAATAAAAAACTGGAGGAAAGTAGAAAAAAAAGAAAGAAAGAAGAAGTTATAAGTAGAAAAGAAAAGTTTCAAAAAGCCAATGCTTTTTTCAACTTTAATTTCTTTCTCTTATATAGAAATAAGGATAAATCGAGAAATCGATAAGAGGCACTTGGACCGAAGTGTTCAAGGATGATGACGAAGACGACGAATGCCACCGTGGCGGCCTTGAAACAATTCGAAATAACAAACGAAAGATAATGCGATTTTTCAAAGGATCCAAGTATTTACGCAATTGTTGGTTTCGATTTGCAAAAGCAAATATATAACAGTAATAATAAAAAAAAAAACAGAAAAGAAAAATAAAAAAGGAAAAGGAAGAACGAATGAA
The DNA here is from genome assembly GCA_010416925.1 of Polistes metricus. Lineage (NCBI taxonomy): Eukaryota > Metazoa > Arthropoda > Insecta > Hymenoptera > Vespidae > Polistes > Polistes metricus. The sequence continues at coordinate 113,774 of QUOH01000101.1, forward strand.
CAAATTGAAAATGAAATTGCAATTTGAAGAATGTAACTTTCGTTGCAAAATTACATGAACTCGGTGGAATATAATGGGTTAATGGGGATCGAAATAGAGTAGAATGGAAGTGGGGGAGAGTGAAAGTAGAAGAAAAAGGTCTCCATAATTCTCGATCGCAAAACAATAAGAGTTGTAACAAGTGTGGGAGAAACAGCATCGTGTTCGCCGGCATATCGAACAAAACAAAGATGATTCCCCAAAATGAGCCTTGTTTTTCGAAATTTCTATTCCCACTCCCCTTTTCTATCTTTCTCATTTACTCTATCCTTTTCTCACGCTCGTGCAATCTCAAACTCATACTATTTCTATATCCTTATTCCTATGAGCGCGATGCAATTTACTTGGTAAAGTATGGCCTTGCTTTACGAAGCTGCAAAAGTAAATTCCATTAAGGTAGCGGGCCGCGTACTTTCGTTTAATGTCATTAGCGATAGAAGAGAAGATAAACCAGAGAGAGAGAGAGAGAGAGAGAGAGAGAGAGAGAAAATGAAAAGGAAAATCATTTTGAATCAAAGTACGAAAGATTCGGAGTTACATCGTTAATATTTACTTAACTCTGATACAAAAGATCGTTGATAATGATGAGAATGTCCAATCGACAAGGATGAATACTATAATAGATTTATATATGTACATATATATATTTATTTATTTATTTATTTATTTATTTATTTATTTATATATAAATGAAAAGTTTTTGGAGTCTCAACGAAAAAGAAACTTCTATTTTTTGTAATAAAAGTTAGTTTTAAAAAGCAAAAAATAGTTTCTGCGTTAGGCTCGAAACTTTGTAACACTCTGCCCACATCTATGTAAATGAATAATAATCATCAAGTTGGGTGAATAATAAATTTATGAAGAGCAAAAGCATGAGACAAATATGTAACGAGAACGATAGATTAATAAATAAATAACACATTAACAATGTTTATGATAATGTTTAAAACAAAAAAAGAGAAATAATTTAATGAATTTACGTATAAGGAGATTAAACTGCGAATTAGTTCGGTTGGAATGTTGAAAGTAAATATTAACAGAAATTACAGACCTAATTACAAGTACAAAAGTGAAATGAAATGGAAGTAAATATAATGAATAAAAGAGAACAAAAAGAACATGATAATAAAAATGAAAAAGAAAAGTAATAAAAGGAAATTGTTATGTTAGTAAAACGGAATTACTGTGAATACAAAGTAAGTACGTACAAAGTAAATAACATGCCCTTTCGTATAATTACTCCATGTTTCTAAAACCCACACACTGCAAACTACAAACTACGTTGCTATAAGCGCGTCTGATCTAATAATTGCTATTTAAAACTTAATGCATCGAACTAACGAAGTGAGCCTAGCTACGAAGGAAAGCAAAAGAGAAAGAGAGAGAAAATATTTACAAAGCACAAAAAAATAAATTAAAATTAAATTCAAAACGAATTAAAATAAGATTAAAAATATACTGAAACGCAATTAAAGAATATCTTATGTCAATACAAGGTTTATGATAATAATATTTTTGGATGATTATATAAGCTAGTTTTTTAGAATAGTTTACAGGATGTTATTTTTATGCGATAAATACTATAAGCAAACACGTCATCCACTACTTCCTCTTTTTAAAACAAAAAAGCGAAGAAATAAACAACAAAATTTAATTTAAATGAAACTTAATTGAATTTAACTTCCGAAGTTATATCTCTCAACCAAATCTAATCTTAAAATCAATTAAACGAGATATTCGAATAATAATAATAATAATAGTAATAATAAACAATGAAATAATACAATTGAAAAGGATAAAAAGATAATAGGATAAACAAAGTAAAAAAAAAAAAAAAAAAAAAAGACATAAATAAACGTCACTTCGAATAGTCCAATTTTAACTAACAAATCATCTCGCACAAAACAGAAGATAAACTTTTATCGTCGACGTAGCATCGCTTTTAATGCCGATCAAAATACATTTTTTGTAATTGGCCTACTTTATCATAGATGATCTTTTTTTTCATCGATATATATTTATTCATATATTCTTCTTCTTCTTCTTCTTCATTCTTTAGTTTAGGCAAATTGCCTGTTTCGTAACGACGTTTTTTTTTTGCCTATTGCACTGTTAAATTGTCGCACCATCGTTTTCGTGGGCGCCCCGTGCTTCTGCGGCCAACCGGTGACTTATCCCGTGCAATTCTGACAATTCTTCCGTTGTCCATTCTGTTGATATGTTCATTCCATTCTTTTTATCTTTTTAGTATCCATTCGTTAATGTTTTCCACTTTGCATGTTCTTCTTATATCTTCACTACTCTCTCGATCTAGTAGTGTTTTTCCAGCTATTCTGCGAAGAACTCTCATTTCGGTTGTCTCTAGTAACTGTTTCGTTTTCGCCGTGTCTGGTCTAGTTTCTGCGGTATGTGACATAATAGGTCTTACCATTGCCTTGTAGATTCTTGCTTTGGTCTCTATGTCCATGTTTTTGTTTCCCCATATTGTGTCATTCAAACAACCCGCTATTCTGGATGCCTTCATTGTCTGTTCTCTTACCTCTGCTTCAACATCACCATATCCTGAGATTTCTATTCCTAGGTATTTAAATCTCATTTCCTGCTGAATAACCTTCCCTTCAATTTCCAGTTTGCATCTTAACGGTGTCTTTGATGTTGTCATGCATTTAGTTTTCTGGGCCGATATTTTCATGTTGAATGATTTGGCTATGCAGTTAAATCGGTGTAGTAGACGTTGTAGATCATCCTCATTTTCGGCCACTAATACAGCGTCATCAGCATAGCATAGGATGGTTATTTCTTCGTTGCCCATTTTATATCCTTTTAGCAGTCTTACGTTTCTTATTATTTCGTCCATAATGATGTTAAAAAGCAGGGGACTTAGGGAATCCCCTTGTCGGATACCACGACCCGCATCAATCGGTTCAGTTAAGGCACCATTTATCTTTGCTTGGATCTTATTGTTTCTATAGATGTCCTCTATGGTCTTGATAAGATTGTTCGGAATTTGCCGGTTATAGAGGAGTTGTATAACATCCTTTAACTGCACTCGGTCGAATGCCTTTTCCAGATCAATGAAACACACATATGCTGGTCTGTTGTATTCAATTGATTTTTCTGTTATCTGTCTTATGATGAAAACCGCGTCTGTGCACGATCTGCCTTATCTGAATCCCTGTTGTTCGTCTTCTAGGTTCGTTAAGCTGTTAATTTTATTCGTTATAACCTTTGTTGTTAGTTTCAATGAAGTGTTTAAAAGATTTATTCCCCTGTAGTTTGTAGGCAGTTTTTTGTCTCCTTTTTTACACATAACTATAGTTGTACTAGTTCGCCATTCGTCAGGTATTCTGTGTTGGTATAGTATTTTTTGTATTAGGAATGTTAACTGTTGTGTGAGACGTTGGCCACCATATTTTAGCAGTTCTTTTGGAATGCCATCTTGCCCTGGGCTCTTCCTATTCTTTAGTTTTCGAATAGCTGTTTCTACATCATTGGACTCAATTTGTATGTCGCTTTTAGTTATTATTTCTGGCGTATTTAGTTCCGTTTGAAGTTCTTCTGATTTATAGAGCTCTGTAAGATAGTTAATCCACTTTTCTTTTGTGATCTGATTTGTTTCGATCATTTCGTTGACCTCCTTTCTTTGATTTCTAATAAATCGCCAGATTTGTTTTTGGAGTCCATAGAAGTCACTCTCCATTCTTTTCGAAAAAATCTCCCAATAATGTTGCTTTGTTTGCCTTACTAATGTCGCTGTTTGATTCCGGATTCGTCTATACATTTCGTATGATTCAGGTGTTCGTAATGTCCTATAGTTAAGGTATGCTATTTTCTTTTTTTTGCATATTTCCTTAATCTCTGGGCGGAACCAAGGAGTTTTGATCATTCTAGCTCCGTTTTTTACATTTCGTATTCCCAGGGCTTCATATGCAACTTCTAAAATGTTAGTTTTGAGTTTCTTCCAGGCCGTGTTTGTATTATCTTCTTCTTTTATTGGGTTTATTTCGATTTTATCCTTCAACCTGTTCTTATATAGTTGTTTGGTTGGTAAGTTCCATAGTGACTCGATGTTTATTTTCGATTCTTGAGTTGCTCGGGCAAGATTTCTTTGGGGTTTAAACTTCATTCTTATTTTTGCTAATAGCAGGCTATGATCGCTATCTATATATATATATATATATATAGCTATAACGTGGCAGCACTGCGCAGAATACCCTGTTAGAAGAATATTTCTGAGTCATATGTTTCTTATAGAAACGAAAATAGTGTTTGAAAAGGATGCTGTCAAATTCAGTGTCATATTTAGTATTATTCATGAAATGGATAGAATTTTCTTAAACTATTTTAACACGAGTTTAAATAATCTAATTAATATCATTTTAACGTTCAAATGAAATTTCGGAATATTTATCATTTCTCGTGACGATTCCTCCTTATTACGTTTCGAAGAATAATAATAATCTTATAATTAGAAGAAACTTAACCTAAATTTGAACATTATTATTATTCATACACGTATATATATATATATATAGAAATTAATATTTAATTTGGTTTGTTTTTTAAATGATACGCGTTTACTAATTCTTTATTGAGGTTAAGTTTATTAGTATTATTGATATTGAAATATTTTTCTTCGTGTTCACTTATTCTTCCAATTGTTATCGGGTGTGTATATGACAAGCAGATTAAGAAGGAAAATTAAAAGGTTGAGTTTATTTACAGCTTATATATGGTAAGAATGAATAAAAAACCTAATAATGCCACAGCTCGCTTAAAGCAGGATTACTTACGTCTTAAAAAAGATCCTGTGCCATATGTTCTGGCCGAACCGGTACCTTCTAACATATTAGAATGGTAACTAGATGACTATTCTTTTGATTATATTAACATTTTTCTTTTTTGTAACACAAGTTAATCATTTTTATTTTTGTAGGCATTACGTCGTCAAAGGACCAGAAAAGACACCTTACGAGGAAGGGTTTTATCATGGAAAACTTATATTTCCTGGAGAATTTCCATTTCAACCTCCTAGCATTTACATGACTACTCCTAACAGTAGATTCAAAGTTAATACCAAACTTTGTCTATCCAACACTGATTTTCATCCCGATACATGGAATCCTGCTTGGAGCGTGTCTACTATTCTTACAGGGCTTCTTAGTTTTATGGTATATTAAATAATAAATATTATAAATATAAAATGTAAATACCACACACTAAACAATTGAAAATGTGGTTATCAATTACAGATCGAAAAGAGCCCAACCTTTGGCAGTATTAATACGACAGATTACGAAAAGAGAGAATTAGCGAGGCAAAGTTTGGAGTACAATCTACGCGATAAATTGTTTTGTGAATTATTTCCTGAAACTGTTGAAGTAATATTTCTCTCTTTATTTAATTTATGCATTTGCTTTCTTCGAGTAAGCAAAAATACAAAACATTTAATTAAATGACTCCTATGTAATATTATTTTACATTATAGGTCATCAAGGCAGAGTTGGAACATAGAAAAGAATTGGAAAAACAAGCAAGGCATCAGTCTACCGCAGCAGAAGTTTCTTCCTTAATACGAGATCAATTACAAAGAGAACAAAGTCCATTACAAGACGCAATTACTAATCTCGTTGTTCTTATTGGTTTCGCAGCATTCGCTCTTATAGTTAAATATGTATTAAGGAGTATTGCAACGGAATATGGTAAAAGTGAGTAGATATTAAGATATTAAAAAGGAATTTTGTAAGAAAAAATAATACACATGAAGACACAGCATGAACAGATCTACCATGCACACATTTTTTACTTAAGGCTTCTACAAGAAAGACGATGATTTCGTATGAATAATAATGAATTGCTAAGATGTACAAAAAATCTCTTATTTTTTTTATCGTCGTGCATTTTTTCTTTTTTTTTATACTTTGGTTTGTAATGCAATTGCACTTTCTTCCAAATAATTTAGTCTTCGACTTGTAACAAAAGTGCAAAATTAATATTTCGACTGCCTAAAAAGCTTCATATATATATATATATATATCATGTATATATTGCATCTTTGTATAACTTATTGTTACACGAAAATACGTTTTATTATTCCTACTAAAAATTATAAATTAATTTTTAATACGTACTTACATTTATATTTCCAATAATGATTTTACAATTGAAAATATTGGAGCCTTAAGGAAAAAAAGAAAGAAGGAAAGGAAAGAAAATTTGCCGATAACGTAAGCTACATTGACTTGCCTATTGATCTATGCCGAATTTGTGTGGAAACCTTCATTAATCTTTGATCGATGTTAGTCATGGACATTAGATAGATTTATTAACATAGGTGTTTATATCAGGGGTAATTGTAAGATCCAAAATGTATTATAACACCCATTATTTTAACAATGATAATTGTGGTTTTTCTGCAACAACAGTCTTTCTACATCGCGACGTAAGAAGTTATTTTTCATATTAAATTAGAATATGAAATATCTCGTTAATCATTACAATTTTGTAACCCTTAACGAATATCCACATTTTGTATTCTAATATTATTTAAACTTCCAAAGGATGATTTATCAACGATCGAAGATTTAAACCGTGATAATTTGGAAAAGAAAACAAACTAATTTAAAATCATCCAAATCATAAAAGACTTCCTATGTTCGATGAATTCTTTTAAGAAATTATTTATTTTCTTTACACCGTTTGCATCACTGGACATTTGACAAGAAAAAACTTTTTCATTCGCTTGTTGATAGAACATTAATTTTAATTATTGTTAAATTTAAGCATACATAATATATACATTTGGAATCTTATATAATATAATTAACGAAGAAGTGAACAAATTTCATCGATCGAACAATCTTTGCCTCTTCGACGTGCCAATATAGAAAACAAATTTTATATTTTATTAACTTATTAAAGTATCATATACCAGGATCTTATTAATCCCTTTCCCTACGATTTAAGTTTCAATGAAGTGTGCCATAATCAACAGCAAGGTAGATCATATATCGAGCCATTTCATGGTTCGACTAAGCAATGGAAGTTGTGTAAATCGCACATGTTTTGTGATATATAAAGCCATGAGTCCGACCAGTGTTGTTTATGTTTGGCCCATTTGATGTACCACAGCTCTCATAAGCCGTGATACTCATGCTTACAATTAGTCTGATTTTCTTACCACGAATCTCACACGATATTGTAGGTAAAGGGAATTAAGTATAACATGCATATAATATTTGATTCATTCTATTAGAGATCAAATGTAAATATAATTTATATAAGATCGATGAGAGAAAATGAACTATCAGAGGCAAAGATGATTTAATTTTTCTTTTTTCCAACTATATTTATTCCAATTTACTTGATATATATATAAATATTTCTTCCACTTAAAAAGAATAAAGAAAGAAAAAAGAGGAAATAATTAGATATAATATAATCTATCGCTTTAATAAAATATTATATCGTATATCTTCCTTTTTAAATCTATAAATTTAAATACAAATTACTTTTTATTTTTAGTTTATTATAATTTGGGAATACGTGATTTTGTTATTAATCCGTATCGATTATTATCATCTGTATGTTATTTTATAATTACATATTATTTCTTATCACTATTTTTTGGTACAAGGCACATTTTAAGTTGGTAGAATATATTTGATTCGATATTAAAAGCAAAAATATTTATATTCAATTAAATTCAAATTGTATAAAGATAATCAATGCATTTTTAAATCTCTATTTTAAATATATTAAATATATTAAATATGAATTTCTTAAAATGAAATTAAATTCTCTCATTCATGATTAAAACTATACGTTGAACTTTGTAATCTTTGAAAATCATATAATAAAAATATATATTAAAATAAATTTCTATCAAAGATATTCAAACGCAATTGTTAAAGAATTGTCAAATGGATATGAAATAAGATTGATTAAAAATAAAAATAACTGAAACAGTCTACGTAGAATTATGACGATAATAATAAATAAAATACATGATATATAGAAGAAGAAAAAAAGAATATAAGAATGCCTATATAATAATAATATAAATAAGCGCCAATATAAAATAGCACAGAAATATTTTCAAACATATCAAACGCAAAAAAGAAAAAAAAAGAAAAAATAATTAAATAGTTTCATTTATTTGGGTCAATATTTGTATTATTTAACGGTAAATATTTTGTATAATATATGATCAACTTATGCGAAGATTTTGTTCAATATAATTAATTACATTTTTTATCGATATTGTAAAGTTGAATTTGAATTGTCTTAGTTTATTGATAGATTATTTCATTATTAATTAATATATTTATTAATATTGTTTTTTGATCACATCTATTATAAAATATTGACAAATTATGATATTTATAAATATTAAATAGAAAATCAAAATCAAAATAATAATCATTTATATTCATCGGTTTATAATACTGATCACTTATATTACGTAATAATAATTTATCATAAATATTGACCCGATAAATACCAGCCAAGAAAAGAAATAAAATGACGATTACATTACGTGCACGTTCGGTGGAATATTAATGCATTATCTCGTATTAGAAAAGAAAGAAATAAAATAAATATTAAATAAAATACATATTGTAATGACTACGATACAAGTAAAATGAGTAAGTAAATTGTCAAAGAAATGATGTCGTTAATTTGATATGATAAAATGTTTTGCATTTAATCGTTGAATTTGACCGATTTAAAATTACATGTTTATACATATATTTACTTATTTAGTTACCGTAGAAAGAGAGAAAGACACGATATTCTTGGAGACAGTGGATGGTGTTCGTAAAACAATAAAACGTTAGTTTTCTCTGAATGCTTCGTTGTCCAAGTGCTCTCGGGAGGAAGGACACAACCTGTAAAGTGTCTTTGGTTTTCTTTTCTCTCTCTCTCTCTCTCTCTCCTATATAAGATATTTTATAAGCAAAAAACTTTTACTTTTGACGATCTTTCTATTCTTTCCATTCATATTTTTCTTTTCAACATAATTTATCTTTCTTGGTTTTGCAATTTATAATTTTATTTTTCTTCATTATCACAAAATTTGTTAAATATTTAAAATATACATTTTTTCTTTTTTATTTTTCTTCGATATTTCAAAATTGTTTATATAATAATAAAAATATATAATTGCACTATTTAATATGAAAATGGTGTTAGTCAATTTTGTACAAATATTGAAGAAACACATAATTATGATATTTTATTTATAATTAACGAATATTTTGTTTTTTTCTTAATTATTTTTATAGTATCGACTTATTTCTTTTTTTCATAATTAATTGTTTAATAAATAACAATATATATACTTTATATCAAATATTAACGAACGAATAAGCAAATAACATAATTGAAAATTTCATTCGTTTTTATTATAAAAAATATATATATATATTTAAACGAACGTGTACTTGATCGTCCAAAAAAATAATTAAATAATTAAACAATGACGTTTTTATTCGCGTATCGTTTTCGCATGTGCGATGTGTACGTGCGTGCGTGTGTAAGTGTGTATAAAAATTTCTTTTCACGTAATATTATCCTTTATATATAATAGTTTTCGATTAGCTTCTCCTATATTGATTAGATTAGATGTAAGCGTGCCTTTAAGATCAATTAAAATGAAAATTTGGAATTAAGGAGCTTAAAAACTTCCCATAATTATAATAATAATAATAATAATAATAATAGTAATATTATAATGACAATGAAATAAATCCATTCGCGTTAATTATCTACGCCATTTACGATCATATAATTTTCATAATCGTATTTGGTGGGTAGGTTGAAAAGTTTTAAGCTTAACGTAAAAACAATTTCAAAAGTTTTTTTCCTTCTTTTTTGGTAAAGAAAACTAACATTTAATTTTTTTAACATAATTTCGCAAAAGTTTTGAGCCTTTTTTTTTTATTAATAGGCTCAAAACTTTTCAACCTACTCTCTTATATGTCTCTTATATATCACGTATTATATTTAATGCAATTAGAAGCTCCTTATATATATATTATAATAATAATAATAATGATAATGATAATGATGATGATAATGATGATGATAATATGAAATCGAGATTTTCACCGATATGCAAAACACATGTACAAAAATCTTTTTACTAATGAGAGATGTTTGTAACAGATTCTGTACAGTGACATATATATATGTAAGATTTTATGTATAGTGATATATATTTAATGATAATAATAAGGTAGTATTTATTAATAAATACTTAACAAGGTATAATGTTTTTAAGAGATAGAATGGTAAGTATCTATAATCTAAACTAATGCTACGATATACTAAGTGTAACTCTCTACGTCCGCAAACAACCACAAGGAACACCCGAATCCGACTCGTCGTCGCCTATCGTAATCCTTCGCCGTTCCCCGTTGTCTTCCGTACCTCACGTTACACTTTTCCCTCGTCGTCTCAACCAAAAAACTACCACAGAACGCACCACCAGTCCTTTCCGTCGCCTACTTATACCCTACATCCCCTCCATCGTCTCTCGTTGCTTCTTTTAGAAATTTCCCGATGATTCACCATCATGAATAACGGCCTTTTCTTCACCTTAAAATCGAGAACGCTCAAGAGGCCTCGATGTAGCTATACGAAGGCGACAAAGTCCAGATGATGTGACCCTGAACCTAAACAAATATCCTAAGCAAATATCCTAACGCAACGGTCCCTATCTTTATTCTCGCCCGATGCGTTCTTTCATTCCTTTCTCACACTCATACCATTACATATTTATATCTATACTTTTAGATAATTCAAAACCCCAAATATATATTTAAAAAAAAGACTGTTTAAATCTTCTGTTTTTATTTTTTGGTTTATTTTTTTGTTATAATACGATTTACTCGAATAAAATATATTTGAGATTTTTCCATTTGTCCATCTTCGTTCACTCATTTTTTCTTTCTTTTTTCTATTTTATCTAATCTAATGTTTATGCTTAAGGATGTGTTGAAAAGTTTTGAGCCCCTTACAAATAAAAACTTTTTTATATGTACATATTTTGTATATTTAAATAATTCTACTTTTTGGTTTTGTGTTTTAAATTTGAATAGAAAAATGTGTATTATAAAAATAATAATTTTTATTTAATATTTAATATTAAATAATTGTATACGTGAATGAATTGAAATGTTATTAAGCTTTTAATATATGTAAAAATCATATTGTTGAAATATTTAATCTTCTCCTCTTATCTTTTTCTCCAATAAATTATGAAATATATTATAATAAAAAATGGATGAAAATATTTTTAACAGACAAAAAAAAAAGAACGATTTATAAAGGAGGAAGCTAAATTAAAGGTATAATAAATTTGACACGATGTATAAGGTAACGCATATGTTAAATATAAGTATAACAGTACGTGATCAATTCCCCCTTTCTCGATGTTAGAAAAAATCCACCATAATCTATGAAAACAAGCCGCAAAAGAAGCAAACAGGTATTTATTATAACCCAACGAATAACAAGGAAGTCGTAGACCTCTTTTCGGAAGTTTCTTTTTTCCCTTTTTTTCTACTTTCTTTCTTTTTTTCTTTCTTTTTTTGGGGTTGTACGTGTTAGAAACGCCCCTCATTGCATAAATCATCAAAAGCGAGGCGCCAGAATTGAATTTGGTCTCGGCTCGATTCCTGGCCAAATAAGATTCACGTGTTTCTACGATCATTATAATTTTTTAATAATTTATATTCATTCATATATTAATTCATGAAAATTATCTTAGAAACATTTTAATGCTTATTTTAACGTAAAATTGACAAAGTCACAAATTTATGCTTGTATTCGTGTATGGATAAACATTTATGCATTTAAAAAAAAAAAAAATTAAGGAATCGAACAGTTTGTACGAAAAAGAATGATAAAAATGAAGATTTAAAAATTGATACATATAGATCTTCGTGGCTCAAGTGGTAGAGCGTTCTTTCGGTATGCGAAAGATCCTGAGTTCGAATCCCGGGCCTCTCTCGATTTGTTAAACAACTGATAAAAAAAAAAAGATATAATCGATACATTAATTTTAATAATTTAACGTAAAATTAATGTAAATAATATAATTGAACAATTGTGATTAAAATCGAATTGTAAAATACATGTGTTTGTTAAGAAGATAAAAATTGATGTAAAAATGAAATTTTATAAAATTTGTAAAATAATTTGAAAAACGTTACGAGTAAAACGATCATTTTCAATACCGGAAATGAGGTTAGGTTTTGCCATAGATACCGTGTATCCTTTTTTAGGATAATTTAAAGTGTCGTCTATCGGAAAGCTTGGTAAAAGGAATTTCTAAGAATCGTTTTAAGTTTCTTCTTTAGTTTGGTTGTTGAGAAAACGAGAAGGGCCCGCATAAGGTTGGTTCATCCGTGACGGTGGTGGTAAGTAACGCTATAGACGAAAAGAAAGAAAGGAAGAAAAAAAAAAGAAAAAAAGACATTTGAAAATAATTAACTGTAGAACCGAGAACTCATTCATTACACCTTTTAATGAGGTGCCATTGGCTTATACACGAAGGGTAGTCAGAAAAATTTCGTGTTAAGGGAATACTATACTCGAATTTCGTTAACACGTGTCTATGTATAATGACAGAGTAAGAGATAGAAAATTTTAAAATAAAAAAAAACAAGAAATAGAGAGAGAGAGACAGATAATGCGATGAATGAAACATTCAATTGATTTTTAAATAACTTTGTAGTATTAAAATAATATAAAAATGTGAAAATAATTGAGATTATATTAGAATGTAAAACAGACAAAGAAATAAAAATAGAAATAATTAATGAGAGTGACACAGAGAAAAATATATAGATAGAAAATGAGATAGAATGAGAACAATGAAATTGATTTTTGAATAAATTTATAGCATTAATTAATAAAAATGTGAGAATGTCTTAAATTATATTACAATTTATAGGAGACAAAATGCTTAATTATAAAGAAATATTTTATTATTAAAAAATTATTTTTGTGTATTATCAACAATGATGTACAATCATAGTAAAAAGAGAAGAAAGAAATAGATTAAAAAATGATATTATTTTAACACAAATTATAATAATATTATTTTATTACAAAAATGTAAAATTATTTTATATCATCTCATTTCATTTCATGTAAAGTATTAAAACAAGAAAGAGGAAGTGAGTGACAAAGAAAAAAATTAAAGAAATGATTTTAGTAGTATGACAGAAATGTTTTTTCTTTTTTTTCTTTTTTTTATTCTATTATCAGCAAAGATGTAAAAACGTTTTAGATGATATTAGAACGAGTTAATTTAAAACATCCGATCAAGCACTTTAAATCGAAACCTTATTCCATCAAGTACTTGACATTTTCTAAGACACCCAGTTCTTTTGCATGCAGTCTCGAATCGAGATAAGTTATCTTTCTAATGTAGTAGAAGAAAACAAAAAAACAACCACTTGTTTAAAAGTTTTTGACAGTACTCGAACGTCCTCTTGTAAAATGTTTATTCGATGATTTATTCAATAATTTGAATTTTTAATATATAAAATTGTACAAGTTTATATATATTGGGTGGGGGAAAAAGTTTCTTCGTATTTGAATACCCAAAAAAAAAGTCAAATCAAGTTTTTCCTTTCGTTCATATTTTCTATCTCAACTTTCTTCAAATTTTTTAAAACTATTTCGTTTGTTTCTTTTTTTTTTTTTAATTATTCTGTGAAATTTCAGCTTTCAAATGTATGCTAGTATTGTCAAATCCGAAAATTATTATCAGAATTATGCGACTCTGAAGTTTATCAATCGAGAAAATACGAAAAAAACTTTTCCCCCAAACTTAATATTATTAAATAATTAGAACAATTTAATTACACAAATGTTTGGGTAGATATTCAAATCATCGCCATTGCAATTATTAATAAAATTATTCGATTTATTTGATTATAAATATTTAATAAAATTATTAATATATGAAAATAATTGAAATAATATGAAATATATTATAGTGAATATTAAATAGTATAGAAATTCTTCGAAATCGTTTAAAATCTATGAAAATAGAGTAAATGAAAGAGAAAGAAAAAGAAAAAGAAAAAGAGAGGTTAGGAAATTGACGTATTTCAAAGGTATCGTTCACACTTTCCCAGAACATTATAACCCAACAGCTATATTCCCCTCTGTTTCTTTACAAAGGAAATCGATGAGAATAAAACTACTGGCTTGTATCTATTTTTGACGGTGCCGAAGGAAACTTCAACGGTTTGAAAACTTTTCCGGTGCATCATTAAATGTATATGTGTACAAACACAAATATACACATACACGTACACACACACACACACATTATATATATTTATATATTCACATAAATAGGAAAGAAAGAAAAATAAAATTTCTTCGAATTTTCTTATTAAAATAAATATGCTGGTTATTATAACAATAAATTAATAATAAACTGACAATTATTTTATAATAATAATTGTAATATAAAATAAATCATCAAATCAAAGTTTTATTGACTGAATAATATGATTTTAACCACATTATAACAATATAAATGAACAATTTTAGTAATTATTTCATAATAATAATTGTAATATCAAATAAATATAAGAAAATGAATTATTCCAAATAACTGATAATATATAATTAATTAAAACGTACAATATATACTTCATAAAAAGTAATTAATTTTTCAAATTTGTTTGTCGACCGTTATAATTACCAGAACAATTTTAAACAAAGAAACAAAAAAAACAAAGAAAAGATTCATTGTAAGATTGAACGATTGCTTAGAACGATGGTGGGGATGAATGGTGAAGGATGATTGGCGAAGGTAGGAGGGGCGTAAATAAAACAAATCATTCAAAACACAATGGGATTGAAAGGTTTTCTCATTGGACAAGGAAACCAAGTATACTAGGGAAAAGAAAGATGGTGTACACTGTTGGGAAACTATTCACAAGGGACTAATACACAAAAGTAAATCGGGGAATGTTCTTGGCAACTTGGGTTATCTACTATTGGCTATGTAAAATAACCGATGACATAGCTTTCGACCAATCAACGTTAACTGGGCGTCGCATTCCAAGAGTTCCTTACAATAATATTTGCACTGGCTCGTCTTATATCCATTAGCATCAACCGTCATCGTTCTGTCGTTTGAGATACCATTTGGTAAATTATTTATCGACTTCTTCTTCTTCTACTTCTTCGTTTTTTCTTTTTGTTTTCTTTTCGGACGAAATCTTTTTGTTTTTTTTCTATTGACCGTTCGTTCCGTTTTTCTCATCTTTGGGCTTCCTAAACCAATCTGATCTTTCTATATTACGTATTAATATTTTCTATATATATTCGAAATTATTATTTATAAATTATATTTAAATTATAAATTGAATAACAATAATTGCAAACATAAATATCATTTTAAGGTATTATATAATGTGAACTAATTGAGATAATAGAATTTTTTTAACCCAAAAAACGCAGATTTTTATTAGCTCTTTAATTATTTAAATAGGAGTACTTGGGTATGTAAAAAAAGTTGAAATTAAAATTGTATCAATATTTATAACAGTGCATTGTTTTTTTGTTTTATTAAAAATTCTTTTATTTTTATTTTTTCGATGATTGACAAATTACAAGAAAAAAAATATGAATCTCGTATAATAATTCAATATATTTATACATTCATTATTATCATTATTATATATACTCGTATAGTGGTTTTATTTAAAATATAAAAATACTTTAGATTAAAAATGCTCGCACATAATATTTTCTCATTTTATTTTTTGAGAAAATTTTACCACGTCTACGAAGAGGAATGGAAATCTACATTTTATTATTTTATAAAAGTTATTATTAATAAACAATTATATCAATAATACGAATAAAGTAAATATGAAATATATTTACATGCGTAATTTTAGAAGAATCAACGAAAGATTTGTTTATTCAATCGATTGTTACAAATTGTTAAATAATTGATTGCATCGTCCGGCCAAAACTGAAAATTTTGCAAAAAATTTCTTATTTTTATTCCTAATTAATTTTATATTTCAGAATATATGACAAAATTTGCGTTTATTTATGTTCGAAGATATTCTCTGTATATTTACAATTTTAATTACTACAAATTAATTTAAGATAAATGAATAAAAAAATCATTCTAACATCTAACACATATTCTAATTTTAAATATATACTTTAATACGCGTTATTTGGTATCACTAGCAGTATGCGTTTTAGAATTAAAAATATTATTCTATCTGTTAAAAACTTAAAACAATATTATTTTTGAAAATATACATCATATACAGGGTGTCGTATTAATTGTAACTAATAATACAATTGTTAACAGGAATTGATTTTACATGACAATGCACGTATATTATTCACAATTACACAAATTTTTATTATTAAATAATTAGGAATAAAATTACCTAAATTAAACAAATATTTTAATATTGTTCAATAATATATATTTTAAATATTTATAATTATATTTTTAATTATATATGTGTATATTTATAAATCATATGAGTGGATTACAATTTAATGTATAAAAAAAATTTGTTCTTTATATAAAATAGATTAGGAAGATTGTAAGAAATTCTAAGAAAATGTCGAATGACCTTGGAGTGTCTGTTAACGCTATACGGTTCGTTGTCTATGCTCCCGCGAGGCAAAACAGCTGTCACACTCGTTCACTCGGTATCTTTTTCTTTCTTTTTTTATTTTATTTTATTTTATTTCATTTTATTTCTTTCTTTTTTTTTTTCCTAAACCAACCTATCATTTCATTTCTCTCATTCTTTACATGGGAGTAAAAAAATTTCGGATTAGGGGATAAAAGGGAATGGGGGAAGGTGACAAGAAAGCAAAATTCCCCTTAAAAAAAATATTTATACTTCGGTTACGTATCGTGGGAGAGAGAAGTGGGTGGCGGGGGGTTAAGGGGGAGGAGGACAATCAGAGTGACATACGACGAGTTAGAAAATGTTTATTTTTTAATTTAATTAATTAGTTTTTAATTTATTATATTATTATATTATTATTATAATTTATTATATTATTTATTTTAATTTAATTAATTTTTTTCTTCTTTTTTCTTTGTTATTTGATTATCATCGAAATTAAATTTATTCATTCAAATCTAAAGACAATGATCCAAATGATCTACATTTTTAAATATCGTTTAATTTCAATTTTTTTAAGAAAATAAATGCATGATTAATAATAATTATAATTATTTTTTAAATACTACCACATTGTATAATATCTTTTTAACGCCATATTCGATTAAAAAAAAAAAAAAAACAAAAAACAAAGTAAAAGTCACACACACACACAGATCCTAATATATTATAATATATTAGAAATTAGGATTAATTAATAATTATTAATTAAACAAAAAAAAATAGGAACATATTAATGTCACTTTTCGAATATCATAATACGTGCAACTTTCTTATTTGTTGGAAATATTTTTTTAATCTTACGCGACAAATAAATTAACGAATTCTATTCGAACTCGTTACGTTCAAGAAGACACACCGTGTATATACGCATATATTAGATATAGGTATCTATGAAAAGGCAAAATGTTGAGACACGAAACGTTGGGATGTTTCGACTAATTGAATTCAAAGAGATTTATGACTTTTAGCACACCACCGACTCTTCTTGTCGGGGTGAGGATGTGGCTGGGGGTAAGGGTGAGGTGGGGTGGGGTGAGGTGTAAAAGGGGGACAACAAGAAGAAGTATACGAACAAAAAAAACTAAATTCTGCTCATCTTCGACCATGTTCTATTAAACTCGAAGAAGGAAAATGGCTACCACTAAAACATTGATAAACGTTTCGCCAGTGGCGGACTAAGCGGCAACGTAGCCCCCCTCTTCCCCACTCTTTTAAACGATCTCCGAGTATTCAAATGTTTTTTTCCATTAGATTTCGAGAAAAATTGTTTCTTTTTTTTAATAAATTAAATTAACGCATCACCATGTGTGTTATGTAAAATCGTCGATTATTTTCTCTTTTTTTTAATTTTATTTTGTTATTCGTTGTTAATTCGTTGAAAAATTGCTTTTGTTTTGTTTACTTTTTTTTCTAACTCGAATTTCGGGGAGGATTTGGAAAATTCTTATCGTTTAGACACGATACGCCACTTTTTTTTCGTGATATAATTTTAAATTTAAAAAAAATAGATACGAAGAGAGAGGGATGGTTAAAAATAAAAGAAAAGAAAAAAACTATTGTTATATAAAATTCTCATGAATTATATTTAATTCAAATGTTGATAAAATGATTTATCATTTTTAGTATGTCATTTAATATTACATTACACAAATTTTGAAACGTAATTAACTTAAGTACATTACGTAACATGATTTCCAAACGTAATGAATCGATTTTACGTAGATCGGTTAAAAAATTCGTGCCGATTTGTAAACGTTATAATTTTTATATATAAAATTTATCTACGATTTCAAACCCGCGTCCCGAGATGACGTAAAATAATATTGTACAAAAAGAAAAAAAAAATTAAATTAAATTGGGGGGCTGGGGGGAAAGGTTATTGTCTCGAAACGAACGTTCAAAATCGGCGCGAACTTTTTATTTCTAATTTTTTTTTTTTTTTTTTTTTACTACACCGATCGACGCGGAAGAAGAAAAAAAAAGGAAGAAATAAAAAAAGCAAATTAACGTAATAATTGATTTTTGGCATGGGTTTTATGCGTGTTCAAGAGTTCATGACGATTGATTGAAGAACAAAAAAAGAAAGAACATATAAATGTTTTTTATCAACCCTAATATTATTTTTCAACATAATTGTCATGTACTTATCAACGATCTGCCATTTAATAATTTTTGTTAACGTCATAACACCATGATTTTAATACGTAATTACTTAAGTAAATTACTTTACGTGATTTGTAACGTAATGGCGTTTTTAGATCGAACGAACAAGCTCATACCGATTTTTAATAATATATAATATATTTAATTTTATGAGAAAAATTTTTAAAACGTACTATATATAAAATGTTTCGTCGTAATTGCAGAATTTCGCGATTTTATCTTTTTATCTATTGAAAATTCTCCTTTCTTTTTTTCTTTTTTCTTTTTTTATATTTAATAAAAATCAGCACGAACTTTCAAATCAATCGTTTTTTTTTTCATAAAAAACAATCTGTTCGTTTGTTTAAAGTATCCCGAAGAGTTCGCGTCGGATTTATTTAAAAAAGGAAAAAATATTTTTTTTCTCCCTTCCTTTTTCCCATTTCAATTATTTCTTTTTGTTTTTTCCTACTCTAATTATTTTTTTTGGCTTTTTTTAATTTTTTTTTCTTTTTTTTTTCTTTCCTTTCACCTTGCAAATCACCACGAATAAATACTTTCGATGAGATTCATTAAAACCGTTATTTTCGCAAACTATTTTTCTTTTTTTTTATGCAAATCAGTCAAAGAAACAATTTTTAACCTCAAAATTTACTGTAATCACCTAAATAACCGAAAAAATAATTCTTGCCGGTCATTAAATCTATACACGTGTATATTATGTATATATTATTTTAAAAAAATTATGTTTATCAATTTGTTTGAAAAATGCAATTTTCGTTCAACGTTGACATGGATATTTTTATAATTTTTTTTCTTTTTTCCCGGTATCCACCAAAATTTCGTGCCGATTCACAGAGGTGATTTACTATTATTATTATTATTATTATAATTTAATTACATTTTGTCTTTTTTCTCTTCGTTTAATTTAATAAAAAGAAAACAAAAAATTTTTTTCATTTAATAAAAATCTTGACGAACTTTTCGATCAACTCGCGCAACAAATAATTTAATTTAACTTACAACGTTAAATTTGAAATTAACCTGGCCAAGGTTTCCAATGTTTATGATTCGACAAGATTAATAACAAGCGCTTTGTTTCAATATTTCGAAAATATACTTTTCTCTAAATATCAAGTCAGCTTTTCTGTTTCCTAATTTAGCTCAATCTGATTTAAACTAGATGAGTTCCTATTATTCTAAGTTTCTTATAACACAATATATATTGATGATTTCTTATCGTCAAAAGACTTTGATCAATAACAGTTTATAACAATATTTTAAATACTTTTCAAAATGCTAATTTAATTATCCTAAAAGTTTTTAAAAGACTGATTGCTGAAGCCACTAAAGTATTTGGACAGATAATTGTTAAGTCTTTAATATTTAGTAGGACCACCTTTAACACGAATAACATCTTATAAGCGATTATGCATACTCTTTACAAAATTTTCCGTAATACTTAGTGATATGGAGCTCCATACTTCGAGTACTTTGTCTTTTAAACTTGTTTTTGATGTAATATTAAATTTTTGTAATTCTTTTCCTATTATTGCCCATAGATGTTCAATCGGATTAATATCAGGGTTTTGAGGTGGTGTTATTAAATTTTAATAGATCTATGATAAATTACTTAATTAAAAAATCGAAATCTGAAGGAATTATAAAAATTAATACCGTTCAGGTCGACCAAAGAAGTTAACTGAACAAGAAGAAATAGCTTCGATAAGTACAATAAATACTGGTGTGTGGACTTATGTGCGCACCTAAGAAGTTATACTTCTTTTGCATAAAAAAACATTTCTTTTCGCAGCCTATACGCCTTACAACGTTCCATGTTTGTTTGTGATGAGTACGTTCTTTTAGATACATTTTTATAACGATAGTAATAGGCATTACACTTCTCTGCATTAGTTTTAGAAATCTCCAAAACTGAAACAAGAATTTAAATGTATACTGATACTGGTCAAAAAGATGCAAGAGATTATAGTTGAATAAGAATTATTGTAGAAAATAATTTATAAATAACAAAAATGCATTCATTTTTCAATTCTTTTGATGGAATATTAATGCACATGGTTTCTTCCCAGAGTGAATAAAAAGAAGACGGTGTCTTCCAAAATCTTTCATGATTTTTGTATCATCGGCTTCTTCTTATCGTTGTTGAAAATAATGCGCTCTCCCTTCCAGTAAAATAGTTGATTATCTATGCAGAGAGAATAAGTTTTCTAATGCTTTGAATAAATATTTTTGAAGAGAATTTTTAAGAAAATTATAATATTCATTTTTTGTAGAAGCAAGGTTATTATTTTTATCTTTTAAAAGATTCATGTCTTGCTTATTCCTTGAAACTGTGGTTGGATTCTGTTTGCATAATAATTAACATACGATCTCTATGAAGGAGACATTAGTTAAAAAATTTCTTTATATCATTAACCATTGGAAATGAAATTTATATGCATAGATCCGATGTTGGAATGGAATCTTTTTCTTGGATGTGTTACAGTTCTTGATTGGAACAAAAAATGTAGAGCCACACACTTAAATAAAACTATTTGGGAATGTAGTTTATATATGAAATATAAAAATTATAGAAACGAGTAACAGAGCACCATAAATTGAATTAAAAAACAATATAATACATATATGTTACTCGGTAAAGTATTTTAACTGAATAGAATATTGCTATTCTACTTACTATTGTCTATTATAATATCAAGATAAAGAGAACGTTTGTAATTCATCAGTATTATTTAGATTTACATAAAAAATCATCGTATGGTTGGACATAAAAAATTGCACACATGTCGATAGTCATGGTCACAATGTTAGTTGTTTCATTCGCATTGTGACAGATAGCAAATTCTCTAGCTTTAACATTTGATCATTTGTATTGAATTATACATTTTAAATTTGGTATACTAATAGACTCATTATCATATAACCAAGTTTCACTAAACATTAAAATTTGAGATTTTTTTATAATTGAATCAATAAGATCACCGGAGTGAGCCTGCAGACTTTGATAATGGAAAGTATCAAATTGATGATAATTGCTATCTGCTAAATTCATACAATTTTTGTTACCAGTAATCACAGGCTGAGGCGATTGTGCAGAAGTCATTAGTAAATTCGAAGTTGATGGAGTACATAAAATTTCATTCACAGACATTGATATGCTTGTGCAATCATTTTTTTTCACAGCCTATACGCCTAACAACGTTCTCCATTGATATGAGCTGCATTCGCCAAGATGTGGGTATACTCATCTCACTCGTCAGTAATAAATAAAGATTGCGCAATCTCTTCCTGTAAAAAGAATGAAGTTAATGCAATAAAATATATTTTACAATGTTTTAAATAAGTAATTTGTTAACATTAAATATAGTTGTTTCTCTTTTCTTTTTAAACAATATTCTATTCTTACCTATTAATAGATTCTTGTTTAAATATTTTTTTTACTGTGATGCATTCTATACGTATAATAATTCACATGAAACCTATGCGA